>JAOVYW010000101.1:1426187-1455899 GCA_025775045.1 Hiodon tergisus
ATACACAATATATACCTACACAATTTAATGCATGTGTCCATAATCATGTTCGTTTCTTTGCTTCGAAATCAAACTCCACATTCGGTAGAGTGAGATAGCGAGGTCACCACCAGAAGGAATATCCCAGCAGAAACTGCATTGGCACCTGTCATGTTAGGAGGTCGAGGGTGCGGCCTGACCAAACGACAAGCCAACCGCTGCATTTCCTTCTTCCTCTCTGTGTATGTAGTTCTTTGTAAAATCCCATTTCCAGTCCATCTGATTTCCTCCCCCCCCAAAAAAAAACTAAAAGACAAAGGGGAAAAAAAAGGCGAGGGACGGTGAGTGACGTCACCTGTCAATCAGTGAAGTAGCAGCAGGGTATCAAAGGTCAACCCTTAAAGTGAAGCCTCTCCACGCAGCAGTCCCAGGTATGGTCTACTCTCCACCCCCACCCTCCCCTCACGCGCACCTAGCCGGGTAAACAGGTCTGAAATGCTTCATCGGAAGATGAGAAATAAACCTTCAAACAAAGGGGGGCCTGCCCTTCCTTTCCTCGCCCAGCCTTCACGTGGACTCCAGCGTGTCCAGCTGGAACACATTGTGATTGGTCGGGGTAGTGAAGAACAGCTGGTCGTTGGGTGACCGGTTGTCGCAGGGGCTGTTGAGCCCCAGAGTCCTCTCAAAGTCTAAGAGCTGCCCCATGAAGTTGAAGTTGGGGGAGATGTTGGACTTCTTGCGCTTGACGAAGTCGTAGGCGTCGTTGAGGGACAGATTGAGCTTCTGCATGAGATACGCCACCGTCACCGTCACCGAGCGGCTGATCCCTGCCAGGCAGTGCACCAGGATCCCACATTTCTTGGAGCGAGCCTCATCTTAAGGACACAAAGGGGTGGTGGGGGACAAAACGTCAGTTCAGGGCAAAGCACCAATCTAAATCAAACAAATAGTAAAATATTCAAAGCTCTTAGAACATCAGTCAGTCAGCGGCAAGTTTTCGTTTCTAATTTATGGTATACTATGGTTACGGAGTAAGCAGTTTAAACGCTCTGATATTACAAAGTTATTTTCAACATTTGAATGCGATGTGCTGGTCCCCTGCCCTGCCTGAACATAGTTCCCTTAACGCCTCAGCAATTTCAGCAAGCATTTTAAGGACACGGGGGGGGTGAGTCACAAGATCAGTCGCGGGCGCAGCACCCTGAAACACTACTGGACCTCGTCTACACCCCCTTTAAATGGTCTCATCAAAAAAAAAGAACAGAAAAAAAACCGGGTAGACGCAATATATTGTAAAAAGTTTAATGAACTGTAGGACAATAAACCACAACGGAGTATTTATGAATGACTGTTCATTTCAGGATAATGATCTGGGACTAAAGAGAAAACAATGCACACATTGGACATGTTTATACAAGGTTATTTTTTGTCAACCAGAAGGTTTTTCCAAAAGAATCAGACAAATTACAAATCACAAATTCTGGGACTTCTTTGCGATGATATAATGGAGCACTCCAGACACTTTGTTCGTAGATTAGGTTGCAGTTAAAATGCATTGTATTCTACCCTATTCACTGGCATTTATTACACGGGAATGGAAAGGAGTGTTCACTTGTCCCTGGATCTGTAAGCATGAAAAAAAACGTCCAGGCTATCGGGTTATTTTTCCTAAATAATAACCATGAGTGTTTCCTTTATACACACTTCCTTGCAACATACAAAGGAAGTGAATAGGATATTAAAAACATTTCTCAAACTGAACGTCGCTGGTTTAATGGTATGTCACTGAGCGCCATGGTTCCATTAGCCCTACCCGTAGCTAAGTGCTTCTATTAACTTCTTTTTTATGACGTATGACAGCAACCCATTAAGACATCCGCTGCATCTTTAAAAGATTGAGGTCACTCAAGTGGTGGGGGGGACCTTACGGGTTCCACAATAAAAGTCCTTGACGTTTCAAGCGCCTGCACAGCGCCGTCATAATCACACTTACATCGGTATGAATGGGGGAAACGTTTCCGGTGAGTGACGATTGCAGCAACAGAAGAGACCTGCCGGAACGGATACGCGAACACCGGACGGACCACGCTGGTTACGCCAGAGCTGAATGCTTGATCCGTTTATTTGACACCCCCGGTCGCAAATAAGAAATTTGAAAAAAACACACCCGCGTGAAGTGTGCGTTATTTATGACCTCATGAATGGATGGTCAAGGAAATTCTTAATTCAGAACACATTTTCACTGAACAGTTCAGACACGCGTGACCAGCATACAATACAGAAAGGGGGAAAAAACTAAAGTCTCACAAACTTCTGATACCCCACACAAAATGCATCATCTACCATGAAACAGTTCTGTGTGTTCTACACTTCTCCTCCTCTTGTTTAATATTTAGACTGAGAGGCAGTTTTGCCTTGAGACTATCACATTTGAGAGAATGGAATGGGTATTAAGAGTCAGCAGGCCAGGTAATCCTCCGTTTCCTGCCTGCATTGTGTTTTAGTGCATGAATGCAGAGAGCGCCTCTTCTTCGCCCTTGCCGAGGTGAAGCCAAGCAGAGGAAACCGGAGACAATAAGACTGAGATCACAGGCGCGTTTGGCCGCGGAAACCCAGCATCGCTGATCTATCTGAGATGCCAAGGCTTGGGGTGATTAAACAAATCACCCATCGTACGCAGACAATCTACAGGTCTTTTGGTTGTGTTTCGCTTCGGTTTTTTGCTTAGAGCTCACAAGGCACTGAACAATATTTGAGCCTGATGCTGTGGCCTATTTAATTCATGACGAAGGCCAGGGCTTCCCACGGACAGTGTGCTGTCCCCTCAACAAGGCCTCATTGCATTATCCATACTGGTTGAGTGACCTTGCGGTTAGACAAGTCATCCTTAACCATGATACAGCATGGCCAGTAGCGAATGAAGACTGATAACAAAGACTTGACACTCTGCAGTACAGATCAATTGAGACAGGCTCGTTTTTCATTGCTTTCGCTCATTTTAAACCTGACGTCTATTTCCAACAGTGACAGTAAAGCAGCAAAGAATCATTAGGGATCATTCCAAAATGACCCGTCCAATTCCTTATGCTTGACTCACAAGAACTACTAAAACACAATTTGCGATTTGTATATCATAAATATAACATGAAATTACATTAAAAGGAGACCGAACCACTCGTTATAACAACAATACAAATAATAAATAATAATAAATTACTATTAGTGCATTATTAATATGCAAATGACAATTTAATAAATATCCCACAGATCCTGCAACCAGAGCTCTAACATTTTTAGTACAAGAACACGGTGTCTTGTACATAATTAATACACATTAAATAAATACACATGAATTCTGTCCGTTTCGCCACTCAAGCTGCAGGGTCCCGTCTCAGCCAAGGACCATCCTTTCCGTAGGGTCTCTGAATGTCTCTTTATCTGTGTGCAGCACCAGTGCCTTAACTACTGCGAAAATAATACCCTACGTGTCTAGGATTAAACTGTGGAATTAAAAAAAACTGGAAAAACAATAGAACCTAGAAGTTTTGATGTTAGATTTAAATTAATTTCTAAAGTTAGAACAAACATTTTCTGAACACAAAGAAGTAAATAAACTTTTTAAAAGCCTTGTTTTAATAAAGCTTTAAGACTGCAGTTTCAAACGCTCACTTTCATTTAGAGATAAGCGCATTACACTCATCATAGAACAAGCAGGAAAAAAAAACAATATTTCCCTTATAAGATATGAACAATATCTCTGCTTTAATAAATAAAAAAACAGTGGTAGCAGCCCATATTTTTAAAACATTGACAAAATGACAGTGTAGCCTGTGTCTAGTCAGGGCACACAGACGAACTGCAGAGTGAGCAGCTTGTGTGTGTGTGTCCTTATGTGCTTTTGTTGACTGCCATCTTTTGAAACCGATACATTCTACCAAAGATGTCTCTCCTGCTCCACTGTTCAGCTCTGCGGATGTGTGTGACAGGAATGTATTAGAGGGCCACGAAACGTTAAACAACTCCAAATTAAACCCTTTCCATTCACGTCGCACGCAGAGTTGACTGAACCCATTACAGTGACTTTGTTCTAATTGTGGGCGTGCTGTAACCACACATTTCTCGGTTACTCGCTGCGAACGCGGATTAGGATGCGTTACAAATACATCTGAAAGGAATGCTGATGATAACAGCATATTGTAAATCATCATGTCTGCCAACCTACCTTTAGGTTCATATGAAGGATTCAAGACCAGTCAGTTTTTTATATATATAATTTACACTATGGCATTGTACATATACTTTATACTTTAAATACTTGAAAAGTACCATCCCATGCCTTGTCCAGAAAGTTCCATTAACATGGAACCAACATCTGCGCCACTTCACAAATTAAACATAACGTTTTGTTTAAACCAATCTTTGTGACAAGGATTATTCTCCTACTCATCGTTATCAGATGGGTGACAGTAAAAAGATCACGGACTAATGCATTTATCCTCAGAGCAAATACAATAATTAGTCTACAGGTGACGTCATATGAATCTATAGAATTGCCGACTTCATGGGCTTTGCTAATCTTTAAACGCTGGAAATGTGCGTTCGTTCCTGTTGTCCAGTGAACAGGGCACAACACTGACCTGAAAATGCAGAAAAAAACTGCGATTCCTGTGTGATTATAACCATAGATCCAAAATAATACCTGGACCAATACTTTGGGGGAGTAACCACTGAACAATTATAAGACTTTTAATAACAGGCTAAATCCATTTGAAATTTTCAGGATCGATTGAGAAATACTTTCAGGTTTTATGCAGGAAGAGACCGCTTTGTCCCTTTTCAATTGTTGTAAACGAAAGTTGATCAGCAGACAGCTGAGCATCGCACCAGACACAAAATGAATAATTTCTGCACCTAATAAGCCGCTAAACGGAAAGGGAAAGCACAAAAAATAATTGCATAACATATTTTACATCTCAAAAAGGGCAGGCTACTCACCGATGAAAGAAATGGCCTCTGGGAAAAACTGAGAGAGGTTCTGACTCCAGTGATCCGAAATGGGGATTTGTTTGTACTTGAATTCGCCGTCGTGCTCAAACATGTTGGGGAGATTGGGCGTCACGTTCAAGATGTACTTAATGTTGTACTTGCCCAGAATATCGAGGTTGGTGGAGTCTTTGGCACAGCCAAGGTAGAGGTAGGGGAGTATCTGGACTGGGAAAGGGGGCTGGTTATTGGGCAAGGGGCTTCCCTCCGACTCCGTGGCGCTGCCGGGCTCCCGGTCAGACTCCCCATCAGAGCAATCTGAGCTGATCCTCAACCCACCCAGACCCAGCACCGATGCTGGAGGTGAACTGCTGGGGCAAGAACAGTCCAGGTTGGTCTCGCAGTGCTCTGGGTATTCTGTCTGAAACTTGTTGAAGCCCCCTGAAAAAACAAACACGCACCAGAATATATTGCTTTCATCCATGAATAATTTTCTTTTATTGAATACAATGTCCAGTTAATTTCAATATCACTAACCGGCCCTAAAAAATTATCGGCTTGATAATATTTAAATATTTGGATATTTACAAATGCCTCGGGTGCTAATGAGGCATAAGTCATGTTTAAATTAAGACTGTAAGATTAAAATAACAAAACCACTTTTTTTGGCTCGTTACCAGAGCTGGGTTTTGTGCATTTTTGTCACTCACTGGACCTAAACTGATTGTGACATGTGAAGTCTTTAACGGTTTTCTTTGGTTGTGTACCACTGACATTCCACTGTCATTTTGCCATCGTCCATTCACACATTCCCTAAAAACTGAATGCATTGCTTATTAGAAATGTATTTGCTTTAAAAAATGTTTTCACTCAAATAGTCATAATAGATTTATTGTTACTATTACAACCAACAATAATTACTATTACTATTATTGTTATATAAAAAAAAAAAAATAACTACTGCATTTGATCTTGACGTTTTATTCTAGACGACATTTTTTATGAATGACGGTCAATTCGGAATGAAACAAAATTTAACGAGCATAATTAAAATATAATACATCTAGAAATGGATTATAACAGTGTCATAGATTAGGAAATATTCTCCAGTTTGAATATTTGATTTCTAACTTGTTTTTTCAGCACAGGTGCGTCTCAGTTTCCCCATCCTGTCCATTCATGAAATGCATGGCTTTTTCCTGAAGACAACATGGCGGAGCCATTTTGGAAATTTAATTGAAAATATCTTTGTCCCTGCATTCTTTCACAAAGTTTAAACTTTTAAAAATTAAGAAAAAAATATCGAAACAAGTTAAACTAAAAAAATGCCATGCTACATGTATGCGTATTGTGAACTCGTTTGTTATCAATTCATATTTTGTTACTATTTTGACATAAGATCACGATTCACGAATTCGAGAAGGCAAGTAACGTTACCACGCTTCGTCGTTAAACAGGCAGTTCCTTATTTTTTCTCCGGTAATTTGCTTTCTCGCAGTTGGCATTTTCTTCAAAAACGAAAATACTAAACCTATCGGTAAAAATCGTAATTTCTCATATTCCGGGAAATATACAGTAAATGTCTACTTACTTAGCAATATTTTCCCACAGTTTGAAGTTACCCCTGCTTTCCGTCTGCGTTTTCTGCTGACCGAAAAACTAGGAACTTTCTATTCAACCACACACCAACCATATTAATATGATATTTGAAAACGATTTATAAGTAGTTCTTACTTAACTGTTCACTCATTTGACAGATGCCCACCTCGGTTGGTAGCTAACAATACTAGCTTTACAGTTTTACACAAACATAATGAGGTCGGTACCTAACAAATGAAGTGATATCTAGGGACTGAAAATCTGGCGATTTTGTTGATATAGTTAGCAAGCAACAGACACTTAACAAAATAACTGATATCTGTTTTGGAAAAAAAACTCGACCCGTATGATTTGTCGCATGGTTTATAATACAAATTTCAATAAATAACTAATTTTAAGTTTCAGATCACTGTTTTGGAATAGAAGGAACCACGTACTTTGGCACGGGCTCAATTGATCATATTATAGGTTAACGTCAAACTATATAGGATTTCCTTTAGTTTGTACGCAGATGTGACACGTGAACTGCTGTAATGACCAAATTTACGATTATCCTTACCTTGCAGGTAATAAGCCTTACACCCGTCGTCCCGGAGCTTTTGCAGAAGAAGCCCAAGAACAGAACTCGCTGTTCCGTTCTCCTGCCAGTCCGAAGTGGTTTCGTCGTAGAGAACCACCGTGTCCGTTTTGCACCGTTTGACGAACTTCTCCTTATCCTCGTTATTTGGGATGATGGATCGGATAGGCAAATTTCCTTTCTTGAGTCTCCTAAGCATCAATCCTGGGATTGCCAAATTGATGGCCGTCTCTATGTGAGATGATTCGAAGAGCTCGTGAGATCTGCAGTCCAACAGAAGCAACGAGCTCCCGCCAGACTCCAGTTCGTCTTGCAGCCATTCCACACTTTTGCTTGGCATCATCATAGTCATATCCCGGGAACCGCTCCAAGGGTTATTTTTCATTAGGAAATTTATACCAAGACGGATTTTTCCTCAATAACAATAATAAGGAGCAAGCCTACGACTTCAGAACTGTCCCCTCCAAACGAAACCACGCGCGCTGTGGTCCTCCTCAAACCTAGCAAGTGGTACTATGTTTACGGGGACTGATCACGACGCTGAAGTCTTGCAAAAAAAAAAGAAGCATGAAGAATGTTGACTTCACTCCCTTGAACTTGGAAGATTCATCTTTTACTGTCGATGTTCATAAGATGTAATAAACAGTCTCCGTTTATAAACAAGCCAGGTTTAACGTAATAACGTCACATATGCTGGAATGTAAATTTTGAATCCATAGTGAACACCATTATTTCAGCATGTAAGCCGCTCGACATAACCTCCCTGCCGTTTGTCATTTCCTGCAACCACACTGTGACAGTCCGAATTAAAAGGGTTTTGCAGGCTGCCGTGTGACGGGGAAGGAGGAGTTTTTTGCTGTAGGATTTAAAGACGCAGTGGGCAGTTCTGGGGCTGACGTGCCAGTGATAATCTGGCCTTTTCTACTTTTAATCATTGATACTGTAAATTCTAAGAATGTTGGCTTTTTATCGCAATTCGATTTTATTTCCGCTATATGAAGTTCTGGTTAGAATCAAAATGCCGACCTAAAAGGGCCAATGTAGGGGAATCATATGATTTACAATTAAAGTAGCAGCCCACCAAAGAAGGTGACCTTTGAAACAACGTTGCATAGTTGTGGTGACAGAAAGTGCCGTTTGGATAAGTGCCGGCGGTCTTTCTAAGCACAGTACGTCGTCGGCACAGAATTAACATGAATATGTTAATTTTGAGTGGAGTTTTTAATGGGCCCGTCACTTTAATGTGATTCGAACACAAAAGTTGTATTAGGTTGATAGTACGTAATGAATAAATACTGTCTTAAACGTCTTATATAATCATATATGTAAAATATATTTTAAAAATGTAATAATTATATTATTTTTGGTATATTAGTGTGGATTATATATTTCACCAAAAGTAAGTAGTTGACCAGATGGTTTTCAACTGTATCTTATCAAAAGTTCTGTGAGTTTAATGAATTTCTCCCTTCTTTGGGCTAGTCCATAGCTTGACTGACTTGGAAAGTTTTCCCGATATATTTGATCTGTTTTGGCTTTCGGGGTGATTCTGTTTGTGTTATCTCAGGTACTGCATTATTGAAAGAAGGGAACACATTTGAGTCCAGACCAGACTTCCCCCTTGCTATGAAGTAGCAGGTAATTTTCCCTGTGTTCCTTTACCCATCATCATATTCCGTATACCGCAGTATAACAGTATACCACCGCTGGGTGATCAAAAACCATGAACACAGCAGTTAATAAATTGACCTTAAAAACAAGAACAAATAAAAGACCATTTCCTCTGACGTGAAGGCTTTTTTCGAGCCCCATCACGAAGGGCAGAGCTGAGCCGTACTAGCTAGAGGACGGACTGAGACAGAATATGGAAGTCGTGTTCATAGATTGTGAAAGGAATTGCATGGAAATAAAAAAAAGAGGAACATTTAATTTGATCACAGCTGCATGGCAGGAGGCAGAGGATGCGTTGGCAGAGGACAAAGGCTCTTTATACGGCCGGATGAGTTACAGTTACTCCAAACTGTCAGCTCTTGTGTTTCCGCCCCTCTCATCCTGGCTTCTCCACAAACAATTAGTAACAGGCTTTCTCACTGAGCTGGACTACTGGTACAATTACATAACCGGTGGCTGAAACCCTCCAACCCAGCCAAAAGGAACCAAATGTGAATTTTACTTCCCGTCGATCATTGCCGCTGTGCAGTGTCAACAAGATCTGGTTATGTTTCGGACCCATAATTAAAGGCACGGGAATGCTGAATAGAAGATAAACATTCACGATTATACTTGGAGTGACTCCCGCTATATTGATTAAACTGTGCCTTGATTTCTCATGTGTTCCCCGGAAGTCTTCTCAGACAGACCTAGAAGGAGCTGAGGCTTGTTTGATTGGTCAGTCCTTGACAGAGAGTTGTAATGCAGGACTCTGTAGCTACTCCTTTATCTACACAAGTACTCACTATGGTCTTGACACATATCACTGCCATGTAGGTACATTACAGACGCTTGTATCCAGAGTGCCTTACATAGCGAGCATTTTTGTTTATGTTGCATCCCTTCATATGACTGGATGTTTGGGCTGGACAGCTGCTCTTCTGCGCCCTTTCGCAGCCTTTTTAACTATTATTACACGGGGGTGTTATTGTGTAAAAGTGAACCCTTTCCCTTCGCCTTTCTAAAAGCCTTTGGTGTTCCCTGTTTATCTGTGCAACAACTTCAGAAACAGCGTGAAATGTTTAGACTGACGCTGTACAAACTATAAATTCTTGTACTGGTGAGTTGCTCTGTCGCGGGGCCAGATGAGAACAGGGTGCCTGCAATGTCCAAACTAAGATTTAAATTCTACAAGGATTTTTGTCTGTGAAGACGAGCACTCTGCAGAGGCATAACCTTAATGGAAAACACAAACAAAAAAATGACAATTTCTGTTAAAGCTGCAGAGCTCCAAGGAGCAACCCGTTCATTCCCTTGCCATCGTCTCTGCATCTGCAGGAATGGGGACCCGGTAGAAGGGGCTACCGAGGAGCTGGTACACTGAACTGAGACCGCTACATGAATGTAGCGTTTGTATAAAGGGCTCTGAAAGGGTAAGTGATGAGAGAAGACATCATATTTGGCAGCGCGCTGGCAGGGCGTCCCGCCAGATGTGCCTCTTGTTTGCGGAATCCGATTGGCTGCACGCTTACAGTGAGGTCACGCTTCCCCCCCCCCCCTTTATTTTTTCTTTCTCTTGGTCCTCTGCCCTCACCCAGACCACAAAGGAGGAACACAAAAGGCACGCTGTTATTACACAGACTCCCTGAGGTACCAGCCAATAACGCCAATTTGCCGGGTCTACCGCTAAAATCCTACAAAATACTGTCCGACTTCTATGGTACTGCCCTTGGGATCATTGTATTGATGATGTTATACTTTCCTTCCTGAGACACCACACGGCCGTTTAATTTCCTGTTTAATACCATTTAGAGCCAGGGAGGCATCAGAAGTAATCACAGATTTTCATTGTGACCTGCATACAAAATAAAGAAATGTCTTACTAAAATGTTTTCATTATTTACAGTGTTTTATACATGTAGTTTTTTAACAGAGAGATTTAAACCAGATCCCTCTACTGTAATCTACTCACATAATTTAGTTTCTCGTTTATTCTGAGTACAAGCTATGTAAACCATGTTGTAAGTGTACAGTTCTTCACAGAAAAAAAGTCCTTTGCAGCACATCATTGGGTCTCTTTCGGATGTTAAAGTAATTTGTGAGGGTGAGTGCTAAAATGTATAACGGGCAGTTTTGTAAAACTATAGTAAAGGCCCACTGCAATTCCTATGAAACGCGCTTGAGTGTCAATCCACCTTCATACTTTCAACTCCCACGCCTCCTGCAGTGTCTCCTGTAGGGTTTCACCAGCCTACAGTAGCAAGAGCCCCCCCCCCCAATGTGTGCATTTACACCTGGAATATTAATCAGCTCTGAAAATTGCGGTTCCAAATGCGGTTCCAAATCCTCATTAACATATACATCCCACGTGAGTCCATGCAGAGTGGTTTTATCATTGTGCTTTTTCTGTTAAGAAGAGATGGACTTTATATCCAGTGGAAACCTAGCCCTGTGATGAGACATTTGTGGAGGTGTGGGCGTTGAAGACATCAATCGGATATCCTGAGAAAGGTGATTAACAGTGGGAAAGAAAAGTGTTTTCCACATTCCACATGCCAACATATTACCATTTTGCCATTATATAACTTTTTGCAACCGATTATTTTGTCCCAAAACAATGCACTCCATTTATAAACACAATAGTTGATAACATGTGGATAGGTGCATAATTATTTAGCAAACCATGCCCTAAAGTAATTCTCTTTGGTGAAACAAAACCACAATTTGACAAATTAATCATGCAAGACAAATGTGAGTTTTATAATAGGAGACCAGTTTGCTTTTCACTTCTATAATTACAGTATTTTAAAGCCCATTGTCCTTTTGACGCAGAGTATGAATTAATTGTGCATAGGTCAAACACATAGGTCAAAAACATACTGTACATTTATACATTTATCTTCCAAAGTACCCTGGCTTAATAGAATAAATAATTTAAAAAATGTAGGTAATCTAAAAAATTATTGGTACGCAATTGTGTTTAATTCAAAGTCAATGAAAAAGAATACCAGAGGAGAACTGGAGGGAAGTTTCCCAGGAGACATTGCCCATTTGCTGAACCCCCATATTACACAGAATGCCCTAGCCCTTTAATTTGTGTCACCCCCAGAGAGCCAGCAAAAAGAAACCGCTCTAATGAAAGTCAAAACTATCATGATTAAACCAAAATGGCACAATCCTAACAAATGCCTACAAGTACAAAGTAAGATCCAATTTCTTAGCTTGATGAGTAGATGATAATTCTCCATTTCTCTGCAGACAGCCCGTCCCCGGGTGAATTAGGAACAAACGTGCTCATTTTGCCGGTTTAAATCTAGGCAAGCTTTCTGTGGGAGAAAGTCTGTTTCTCTTACTTTTTCTGCTCCTACACCTGCATGCAAAGGGACTGTCACTTTGCATTATATGCCATTTTAAAATACACTGCCAAAATGTTCATGAGGAATGTCCTAGCAGGTTTCAACTTCAAAGCTGTTTCATGAGAACTCCATTCAGGGCTTTTTGTTTAGTGACACATTTTTTCTGCCATCCATTTCTGGAGGCTGTACTCCTTAGCTCATCCCTCTATTTTTATTTACATTGACATTTTAGTCATTTAGCAGACGCTCTTATCCAGAGCGACGTACAGAAGTGCTGTAGTTTCAGGCTTCATGTGCAATACAAAACTGAGCTATCTTGCTCTATTGACAATGACTGAGAGCAGGTATAAGACTAATGCTGCAAAGAGATAACATATCGATAAACATGCTTAACCAACAAAAATAAACATGCTTAACCAACAAAATTCACCCGTCAAATTCTATACCATATTCTATAAGCATCAAAATAAGTAGACAACAAAAGTATCACAAGCATAAATACATGAGCATCCAAACATTTCCTGGGGGGTGGGAGGGTTCAGGACTGAGGCGTGAGGTATTGCCGGAAAGGGTGAGTTTTTAGTTTCCTCTTGAAGATGGTGTAGACCTCACATCTGATGTCCTCACGAAGGGCATTCCACAATTTAGGTCAAAGTACGGAGAAGTCTCGCCGGACAATGTTCACACCCGTAGGGGAGGGACCACTAGGCGTCTGGCAGTGGAGGATGGTAAGGATCTGGTGGGGTTGTTCGCTGAGATTAGCGTGCGGCGGTAGCCAGGAGCTGAACCGGAGGTGGTTTGGTTAGTGAGGGTGAGGATCTTGTGGTGGATCCTGGCAGCGACGGGGAGCCAGTGGAGTTTGATGAGGACGGGGGTGGCATGAGTGAACTTCCTTTGATTGAAGATCACCTGGGCAGCAGCGATCTGAATTAGCTGGAGAGGTCTGATCGACAAAGCTGGTAGACCAGCCAAAACAGAATTGCAGTAATCAAGGCGTGATATCACCAGAGCCTGGACCAGGAGCTGTGTAGATTGTTCGGTTAGGAAGGGACGGATCCTCCTGATGTTGCTGAGAATGTATCTGCAGGACCGAGTCACTGAAGCTACGTGATCCATGAAGGACAGGTCGTGGTCCAGGGTAACTCCTAGATTCTTGACTGTCACTTTAGATATTTACCATCTCCCCATCGTTCTGAACGTTTAATGTTTTAAAACATAGCTCTGGTAAGAAGCCAGTTTTTTCTAATGTTTAACTTATCGAACCCCAGCTCACCACTGAAGGGTCTTTTTCATTAGTTCCACAAACGCGGCTGTGCATTATCGATACTGTTCAGTTTCCTTTTCGTGGCAGTTTTCGTCAGCTGTTTCATTGAAAATGCTCTGTAACTGGCACATTTACTTTAGATGAGGTACTTAACCTCAGTGAGGATATCAGCTCCTCCGATTATGTTCAAAGGCAAAGGCTTTAAAAAGCCTATTTAACAGCAATCTTCAAAACACCAGCCGCTTACACAGTGCCAGCTGGGCAGTGTCACTTTTTTCATTTCTGAAATGTCTGTAAATAATGCGGACAGAATTCCAGTAATGCTAGTGAATTACATTTGCCCATCAGATGTGTCTGAAGTCATTTCTTGAAATCTGAATCTTTGAATAGGGTTAAGGCGTAAAGTCACCTTTATTGGTGTGTTTTCAGTGTATACAGCCTTGTGATGGCTAAAATAGCTAAATGTAAAATGGCTAAATGTACTTTTGCTCAGTACGAATCTGGGTTGTAGTGAAAATGTCTTTATGCACAGTCTACAAGTGTTCCTAAACATCTCCATCACAGAAAGCTCATGATAAAAAATCGGAAACATTTATTCATTCATTTAAAATTTTATGTCAATGAATACAAATAGGGTTAAGAATGCAAATATATTCTGATGTCTGTATGCTCTCTAACTCAGTTGTATTGAAGAAAACGAACTAATTGCCCAATCCAAAAAGTGACCACCTTCATCTATCACGGTGGATGTTAACATTTCGGGAACACGGCACGTAAGGGTGTAAATCCGGCAGAAGTATGAGCTGTGAAAGGAAAGAAAAAAACCTTGTGAAACATGAGAATAACTTGATCCACCAGGACTGCCAGAGCCAGCGCAAACTCAAATCACTGCGATGCATTAGTAACATAACCGACCCCTCTCGAGTGTGAGCAGACAAAAAGCAAGGGAATGGGGTTACCCTTTGGAATTCTGGGAAGGGCACTAGCTGCAGATACAGACTTTTAGTCCTTTGCCAGCTCTCCGAGGCTGGCTGAAAGCACGAACAAGCACAAGTTGGTCTAGGAGCTTTGTGAAAAGACCCCAGTCTGAGTCATGTTTTTAGTGAAGAGGCGTGTACTGAAGAGAGGAGGGGAAAAAAGAACCCTCTACTGGCAATTCATCGTGATCATTAAAAAAAAACGGTCTAAAGAAAGACACGCAGAGAGAGAATGAGAACTCCGACTAAACTGACAAAGTGATGTATTTCTGCCAGCAGCGGCATGGGAGATGTAAGCCATACAGATTGTTTTATAATGCTCTCATGGATCACTGCTCAGAACACTGAGGACAGCTTTGGTCTTTCTAACATGCGCACACACACACACACACAAAAGGAAAATATATAACACAGCGCTAGACCGAGGCTGGCCACAATTTCTGCCCACACCAGTAACAGGACTGGGAGAGAAACACAGCACTTTATGTTGCCCGAGCTGGCAGTAAATTCTGCTAATAGGCTGGTGCGGTCCAAACGTCCTCTGACCCCAAATGACGTGGGTCTGAACCGGAGACAGAACACTGCCGTTGGACCTTTGACCAAGGTGCCTAACATCAGTTGTAAACCGCAAGCTGTATAAACATGTTTACGGGGGTTAGGAAAACTGATGGCGAATACAGGGCATCTGTCAAATGAATCTGGAAACGACTTGTGTGCAAAGGCGTAACAGATGAGTGTTCTGTAAAAAATAACCGTAATTACAGATATAAAGTTTCAGTTTAAATTTAGATTTTTTTTTTCCAGGTTATGTTTTTATTCCAAAAAATAGTGCCCTTACACATTTCACAAATTAGATATTTTTAAATATATAAAAACTTGGATGTTTCATTGTATGTGTTCATTGTAAAATAAGATTTTAAAAGTTAGTGTAATCCAAAGCAATTGCCACACCCTAAAGATTTTTTTTCCCTTAAAAGCTCTAAGTATCCCAGTCCAGTCGTTCTTTACAGGGGCCAAGATTCAGCAATGTAAGCAACGGATTTATCATAAAGTCCTCCAAAGGTAAGTGTCAAGGACTCCATCCTCTTTGGCATGGATTTCCCAAATAAAGCTGTTTGTTTTTGAGGCCTAAGAGAACAGTCTTACCAATACCTTTTGGTCCAGACAGACACAATCATTCAGGTAAATAAAAATACCACCTCGGAACGCACACGTAAGCGTCACCTGTCGTTTTCTTTAAAAACACTTCTTCGACATGGTACTCTAAAAGGCATTCTGCTAAACCAAGGAAACACTGAAATATGTCATCTCACCTGGCTTTAACCAAGCTTATCTATGACATTTATAGGTAACACCGAAGGCTAACTTCATAGGGGGTTAGCGCTATAGCGCAATGCTTTTTTATCTTCCCTTCCAAAGGAAAGCAGCAGGAACAAATGGAAACGCGGTTTTCTTAGAAAAAGCGTGGGCTGGTTTGACTGGAAGGCCAACCAGGGGTAAAAGCTGGCCCAGATTCCCAGACAAACACAAACTCTATACTCACAGAGGGAGAGGGAACGGGAAATTAACCAGTGAAGGCCTCCGCCAAGCCTGAGCAATAATAGTGGTCTGGGGGAAATCTCAGGAGTGTCCCACAGGTCGTAAATGGGACAGCGCTGGGTTTCTCCGCCAATAATACCGCCATACAAAACGGTTCCCAAGCACCGACGGGTGCGGTACCATTTTACCCTTGACGCGGTTTGTGCGGGCCTAATGTACAAATGCATCTACATTTTCCCCCAGAGACAAGCTGTCCTAATCACCCAAGGAATTCCCACTCCCATGGAATTTAATGTGCTTTGATCCGTAAATGGAGGAAACCATGCCTTCCATTGCCAGTGCGTGGAATATTGACACCTGCTGGCGAAGCCAAATCTGGGCAATCTCCATGCCCCCTACAGGCATGCATCCCTGCAGCCTGCGATATTAGTCCAGCCTTTCGATCTCAAAGATAATAATAAGCAGGTAACCTAGAGGCTATAAACAATGGGCCGGATAAAGGCATTCGATGGTGCACCCTGAACTGTAACACACAGTGTCGCTCCGAAGAGAAGGCAGAGCCTGAGGGAGCGAGAGAAAAAAACGCATCCAGATGCAGAAAACGCGGCGAACTCACCCCTAGTCTTTGTGGGCCATACATGTGCTCTATAAAACTGAGAATCTCTTTCTTTTTTTCCTCTCCCTCTGTCACTCACTAACACACACAGACACACAAAAACACATGTGGAGGCCTGCCAGCATTTTGGTGGGGGGCGGGGTTTAAGCACGCTGGTTATTGAAACCAGTCTTTACAATCCCCCTCCCCGGCGTTGGCAGTTCCCCCGGCTTCCGAGGCCCACGTAGAGGGGGGCTGTTTTCTCTGCCAGTGAAGTGTGGCCCAGAGCAGGCCCGAGACCCCAGACAGGAAGGAAAAGAGTGGGCCTGGCTAAAGAATTCCAATTTTATTTGAGTTTTTTTTTCTTTTTCTTTTTTTTCCACCCTTTCCATCGGCCACGAGTTCTGCTTAACAAACTCTGTACTCAAGAGGATGGCGAGAATTCATTCTCTGTGGCTCACAAGCATACTCGCCCCACACCCCTGCCCCAGGGATCAATCAAAACACAGAGTTTTGCACACAAAAAAATTCAGTGAGGTCATACGTCTGGCAACAAACCTCTGAGTTGTTTTCTCCAATTTATTTTCTTTAGACAAGATGTATACTGAGGGCTTCAATAAAGCATTTAAAGAGGAATTAAATATTTTTAGAGCGCATCTGATTAAATGATTTAATCTGTTACATGCAAAAAAAAGAAAGTTTTTATGACTGCTGGAAAAATGCATTTACTGTAATTTAGGGTTTGTCCTCACGGTTGAGGAGTCTGTTTTTCAAATATAAAAAAATATAAGAGTAGACAGAAAATACATAGAATAGTCTGTAGCACAAACCTTGTGCTTTCATTAAGATCTTTTTTGTGAAGTTAATCGACAGACATTCAAATTTATAATAGAAACAATGGATCCACTCACTATAAACAGGGCTGACCATAGCTGGTATAATTAAATTATGTAAAATGAAAACGCATTGTTTGCCGTTCTGAATTTTACCTCTGAAGAGCATTGATGTGTAAGGTCAGAATATCCATAAATTAGAAAATGCATGGACTTGAACGTTGTTATGTCTACCACAAACATTTCTCTCATTAGTTCATAATTAAGAAACGAACGGATAGCAAAGCTACAGTTTGAATAATGTTTAGAAGAAGAAAAAAAGGATGTATTCCAATATTGTCCTCCTAAAACAATGGATCCCCTGAAATGGAAATATTAACCATCACCAATTGTTTATTTCCATTTAAGAACACAAAATTTTGAACAACAAAATTGTGTTAACTCTTACTGCTGAAATTTAATTGAACCATGCCATTGATGGTGCAATTGCTAAAATAAAACGATTTGCCAGGGCTTCCTTTACTCTTGTGTTACTTTCTACAAATCGTTAGCATCGGGTGATTAGACAGCCATTTGTTAACGTCTCATAACAGCACAGCTGGAATTCAAAGTGACCAATAGAAAGAGAACAGCCCTATCCATTTTTAATAATTTATTGACCTCAGATTTAAAAATTTAAAAGAAATACTGCATTTAAAAAAAAGAGCAACCTCTAAAATTTTGTTCAAAATATCACAGATGCTTTTCAAAAGAGCTAAAAACATACAACCCCACAGTAAACCACAGTATCACATCACAGTATCACTAGGCACAGTAAAGAATATTTTTTTATTCAATCCCATGCTTTGGTCTCCCTTCTCCACACAAATGAAGGCATCTTTAAGCATCTTAAATAAGGTCAACTGTGCAACGCAGTGCTCTGTGGTGTGATGATAGAGTGGTCTGTCCTTATCATTGACATCCTCGCCTTCAGTCAGACATCAGCACTTCCGACTTCTCTTTTAGGGAATGTGCAGAAATGATCTGCTTGTTTCGTGCAAACCCAGTTCCCTCGGTTGTTTCTGCGAAAGTGAGCACCTACAGGTCACCAAAGCAGCCAGTGCCCTAAGAACGTGAAGGCAATTCATCACCAGTTTGCAGCAATTATTTTGCACACTCTTATATTCTCAATAATAAACACCACTTGGCCCAACACGCCTTACAATTAAGATCCTATGGTGGACAGATGTTTACAGCGGGGAAATGGTGACAAACGGGACATGTGAAGCGTATACGAGTCCTCGAGTCAGCCAGGCACATTGGGACGATAAAGTTGAAAGGGAGAGCAGGCCAGGTGCCCACATCTTCACTCAAAGGGTCTGGGATCAGTCTTGGGGCTGGAGCTGCAGGCCGATCTTGTGCTGGTTGTCAATGCATTCCTTCAGCTTGTCCTCAGTCAGCGTCAGCCTCTGTTCCAAAATCGCTACTGTCTGCAAGGAAGGGAGATCATTTTTTTAAATGCCACCAAAAAAATAATAATAATAATAAACTATGAATGTGTCTATTTTAGCCCAACAAACAGATGTTCTGTTATCTGCGTTGACAATTTGACCAATTATGAGTGGGGAAAAGAAGAAGAAGAAAAAAAAAAACCCAGACAAAAGTCCACTCGCTGCTTGTGGGATCCATACACGTCATTTTCTATTTCAAACCCTCTTAAGGAACACCGTCTTTGTGAAACTGGGACAACGAGTAGGTGGGTTGCGCTTAGCGGTGGCGGTCACATGACCTGCTCCAGCGCACCTCATGCTGTGCCAGGCTGAGGACTTCCTGACCGTAGTAACCCCTAGAAACCATGAGCACAGGGGATGAATTCTGCTATTAATAACAGCAGATACTGCCCATGTGACCAATTGTTCAAGTAAAGATTAATGCCAACTACTTAGCTGAGAACATCACTTCAGTTAAACATTTTTTAAAACCTGGAATGCATCATAAAATGCTGAATGGTCTGTATAAACAAATTAAACACATTCATAAATAAATTTTGATTTTATTTGGACAAATTCAATGTTGAAAAGGTTCAGCATTGTACATTGTACTACCATGAATCAGGGGAGGTCAACCCTTTTCCTAGAGATTTTCAAATCCAGCAGGTCCTCCATCTCTCTTTAGCCTATTACCAGTCAGAAGTGGAAAGAGGATGCTAAAGTGGTTTATTCGAAAAGTTATTTATTTATTGGCTGATGAAGTGTAATGTGTCCATTAGGAAACCGTAGGCAGACCAGGTCAGAGGGTCTTCTGTTCTAACTTAAGCGAATGCTACCGGCGCAGTTAAAACATAGGGCGGATAAATGAAGACGGCAAACAAAAAATAGTTTTGACTGACCACAAGCGCAGCCTTATCAAACCCCCTGGAGAAAGGCTTTCCCTTTTCCATGATGCTGGGTCAAGAGGAACACTTTCTGCAGCCCAGTCTCGGCCGTACACACCTCTCTTTAGGTGAACCAGGCTATGAATTTGATGACACTGCAAGCAATTTTTCTCCTCGAACACGTTACTCTGGAGATGAAAGGCTGTCCTGAGCGCACACAGAACACACGGTTAACTGCCTAATGGAAATGGAAATGGGTCGCTGGCTCCAAAACAAAAACAGGAAGTGCATTAGAACTTGCTGCCTCATTGTTTGGTCACAATATTGTTTGGAGTTTCCATTCTGGCTTGTTACAGCGCAATCAAAATGTTCAGAACAATGCACGAGTTTGGCAGGCGTGGGTGCAAGTCTACATGAAAAGTAGAGAGAAACCCTCTGTGGACAACATGTTTAAAATATCTTCTAAATAAATGCACTGTACAAATAAAAGAGGTTGGCAAATCCCTAAATATAGTAACAGGTGAATTAGGGAGACATTAGCCGCACTCATTGTGAGGATTATTATATTCCGAGCACCAGGAAAGGAAAAACACATTATGATTGTGAGGAAGAGTACGGGTGAAACATAAATACTGCAAGATGAATCTGGGCAAATACCCAGCCTTCTAGGATGACAGGAGTGTGGTTCCAAACGGAGCAGTGTGTTTTAGTCTCACTGTGGCAGGGGTCACATGAGGTGAGAACAATGGCGCTCCACGGCAGGGGTGTGTACAGTACTCGGTAACATCGAAGAAACAAACGTACACTGCTCACAGGTGACCATGAGCGAGTGCATGTGTGTGTGTGTGATTTAAACCTCTAGCAAACATTGTTCTCCAACATGTTTTGCAGAGTCACGACAAGAGCCGTAGTCCACAGCTCACTTCACAAAACTAAGGTTCCCAAATCAACGTTTATTAATAACAATTATTTATTAATAAAACACAATCTTAATTCTATTTTTGGGAAATGGGACGTGACCCGTGATCTTTGATGGGACTCCCGAGTGTCTCCCACACACGCCAGACCGTCCCAACGTGCAGCCCTGTGTTATCGCAACCTCGGGGTGACCCCCTTCGCACGGGGCTCCAACATTCCGGCAGCGCGGAGGCAGGGGCGGGCGGGTTGCAGTAAAAACGGCTTCCTGGGCATTCCCTTGGGCCCGGGAGCCAGAATACCATAACATCTGCTGGTATTTGATGCTACAGGGAAAGGGTTTTGCATTTCCTTCCTTTGTGAGCGTGCTTTTCCGATCAATGCTTATCGTGCCCCTCAAAAAGAGCAGCAAAACCCCTGCTGCTACTGATACGATTGGCCCTGCGTGGCACCCAGCTTTATCCCAGCTCCTTTGAAAGACGTTACATAACAGCGAAAAAGAAAGTATTTATAAGCATTTATACAGGGAAATATATCGTTGAGTTTTGGTGGTTTTCTTAAAACATTTTTGCAATGCAATACGTTGCCTGTTAAAAATAAATGCCTGCAAATGCATCTCCTTCACTTTCCAGTCAGCCAGCTGGTCGGTCTTGTGCTACCACCACACACACGACGTGACACATGCAATGTCTCTTAGTTCGGCAACTTTAGCTTTACAGTACTCCATATTATTGCCAAGGAAGCAATTCATCCTGCAACTTTCTAAGTGCCGGAGTCAACAAATACAACTCTGGAAGACGACGAGCTCTTATTAGTGCAATTACTTTGTCGTTTCACATTTCATTTCCATAATTTCCATAATAAAGTCATTAGGTTGTTTTTTCTTTCATAAACCTAAATCACGACAATTAGTCTGGGATCGGTTTGGTTTTTTTGTATGGAGGTGAACAGAATTTTCCATCCAATTTCAGATCAGCTGAGTGTATAAAAGCTTAGCATGGCACAACTCAAACTCCAAACCCGGATTCTGTGCTGATGTAAAGATACGGAGCGGAACAAAGTCAGAAAGCAAGTCAAAACAGGAGAAAAATAACTGAGGAAGACACCACCACAACTGGTGAAGAAAACAAAATGCCTTATTTTGGAATCGACTGTCAGTGACCTCACAAAAAATTTGAGGATTATTATTTATCTAAAAAAAACTATCCAAACAGAACGAGAACTTACAGAGTAGTAGTCATGGGAGGTTTGTCAACATATTCCTCCAATTCTTAATTTTCTCTTTAAAAACATATATTATAGGGCAATTAAAGCCAAGCCAGTTTTGATGCTGGTCTATTTTAGTTCTGTTGGCAGCTTTAGTTGGCTGTCGGCAATTGTGGTTTGGTGGCTCTGGACGACCGTTTGGCAAGCATCGCTCTTGCTGAGAGATCCTTACAACTTCTGAGCTCAGTTTAATCTGTTACATATTAAATATTTCAAGATGCCGCACCAAAGAGAGTTCACAGGGAATGTTTCTCATAATAATGCTCATTTATTTGTGTGATGGGGAGGGGGAGGTGGGGCAGGGCTTGTCTTCAGCTTCCATTGGGATGAATATATAAATAAACAAATAAATTCTAGCCCTCTCTGGCACCAGCGGCTGCCAATGCAGCAAAATCCCCTACTTCGGGTTCAAACGTGAATTATTCATCACTACCCCTTAAGCTACTTGATACATGGTTCAGCTCAGTAAAGTATGTATACTAATACCTGTAACCAAGACTTGGGGATACAGATTTCACAGTTCACATATTTTAAGGGCAATAAGGTATTGAAGTTGTATACATATGCTCTCAGTGTGAGGCATAAGTCCAATCAGGGCATCAGTTATCGAAGAATTCCATGGTTCAAATTATAGGTAGCAACCAGTGCAAGTTACTCATGAACAGACATATCTGCGGAGTAAACGGTACAATTATCTGTAGGCAAAAACAGCATATTTTCATAGCCTCCGTTGCTACCACACTGTGAAAGAATAAGAAGTCACACTGAAAAACAGATTTCCTGGTTCTAAAACTACAACATTTCTACAGATGAAGATTAAATGTTAGTTCTTCAGGTCTTCAACAGACGAACCAAATAAAACACCCACCCAAAAAAAACACTGCGACTCATTTGTTTCTTTATGAAGGCGGAAACTCAACACTTAAAACAATCTGTCACAAAATGTTGATGCCAACAGTGGACACTTTATATTTTAAGTAAGCGAGATGGAGAAAAGAAACGTATGAATACGTTATTCCTAATTAAAAAACGAGACTGACTTTATAAAACACGCAATGCCAACATAAAATTACAAAAGCTCATATTAAAAAGCGGCTTTTTGTAGGTGTAGCTTGTTACACAGCCCTTAATATTAGAGTAGCTGCTATGGAACAGAGAATAACCCTACTTCATGTGAGATTTGCTAGCCTTGCTAGATAGTCACGACTTTACGCAAGAGCCACACTCAACATATCGACATGCCCAAGGATTACTGTAACGGTTATTATTCTATTTTCCTGCCGCCTACATGTCGTTTTTTTAAATGAAACTTTCAACCTTGAGATTTGAGTACGTTATTAAAGCCCTTTCTTTAAAAAAAATAATAATAATAATTTTAAAAAGCTTTACAGTATACGTAATGGAAAAATTTTCTAGGATGTAAACGACAACTCATGATAGAATTACTTCCAAGCTCAAGAGGACATTTGTCACACTGAAGACTGCATTAAAAACCAGCACCTTCTCGAGACGCTCCTTGAAGAGATCTGATTCTTAAAGCAGTGGGTTGATCCACATGGGTAAGTGGCTTTTATCCCAGATCAATGGGACAGAGTTTGAATAGTCGAGAGACTTACTGGGGCTTTTAAGGAAACTGTGAGAACCCGGCAACGTCGACAGGACCGTCCATCCGAGGGTAAAGGTCTGTGCTCCCCCGCCCCCGCAGCCGGCCTGGAATATCAATAAATGTTCCCACGTGCTGGGAGAACCTTGATGAAGGAGGCCCTCCAAGGTCAGAGTTATTTACCACATGCCACTGGAGGTGCACTGGGACACAAGGACTTCCTCCTCAATGGAAACCATCTGCTCTGATTTGGCCCCGGAGGTAGAGCAACCAATACCAGCTTTCTGCTAAAGCATTAAAAACACATGGAAACCACCTCCCAGAAACAAAAATAAATCCATAAGGAAAGGCAGAGCACCAATAAAAACGCAGACCGATAAAGGAGACGGAACCTGCCCTGCCATTCAGTCTTCAGACACGAGGCACCGAAACGCGCGGCGTTGCAAATCTCGGCGCACGCGTCTCGGATTTCATACGGTCCCACCGTTTCTAAACAATACTCACTCACTCGTCTGCCCATGTAAACACTCCATACAGGCAACACGTGTGCGCTAATCAGCCCATTTCTAATGGCTGAATCCAGAGGATTTATTTGAAATCCCATCAATATTCCAAGGACACTGGAAGCAGGTGAGGCCCTGCCGAGCGAGGACATAACACAATGTTACGTAACATCAATATCCGTTTTTCCGCCAAACTTTACTGAGCCACCACAGGGATGAAAAGCACCTTGTGACTAATTTCCTGATTCCTAAGGCCCATCATATTGCCGGTCGCAACATACGAGAAGCCCTTAACAGCAGGTCTTTAACAGGATGATGATTTGGCAGGTAACATTCAGAGAACCCACTGTTTCAGCCTTGTTGAAAAGAAGACACTGGTGCTTTCGCTGGGGGTTTTTTAATAGATGAAATATCAACACCTTAAATGAATAAGCGGTGACACATTGGTCCCCCCCCCCGAGCAGCTTCATCTCCTCTCCGCTCCTCTGACTAACCATGCAATTCCGCCTGCAGGGATATAAAAAGCGGTATTACCAATCAAAACCTTAGGGTTTAGCAGCTACTCCTTCGGAAAGTCCATTATAGGCGGCTGAGACTCACGAGTTTAATAACCACACTGTAGCCAATTTACATCAAAATGAACTGCAACTGGGGGTAGATTTGGAACAGACTTCCATAATGGCGCCGCACCGCATAACAGTCGACTACGATGTCATATTGTTGGCAACAAGTTGTCACCGGCACGTTTGTATGTCACTCAGGATAAGAGTCTCTGCTAAATAAATTAAACGTAAAATGTAACATTCATCTCCCATTCTGTTTGTACAGCACAGAATCTCCCATTCTGTTGTTTTCTATAGCCAAGCTTCTGGAAATTAATTACATAGGCTCTATCATCACAAGCACTGTTATTACCTTTGCACTTCGCTCTTAGCAAAAACTAATTTTGTCAAAAAACCCCAAAAACCCCTTCTTCATGTCCTGACAAGGTCCACCGACAGGCACAGTTCTGTTAAATTGGGTGGTACTGAATGAGGTCAGGGGGGTACTAAAGATTCCCACTAATTTGGCCTAATAGAACCATAGGCTAGATATAGGCTTTAATTAGTTTAATTACTACTAGAACATTCTAGAATGAATCCCAGTAGATTCCGGTTTAAATAGGTTTGGTTCCGCATCTGTGCGTTTAAAAACTCCTTTCCAATGAACGCAGGAATAAATGGTAATTAAACCCAAACGTTCAGTAACCTACAAACCCTTTTAATTTTTCATGCAAATAACCTCTTACGCTTCTTCCTTATTTGTCGTAGTCTTTTGTACAAACTCCATTCTTCTGACGCTTCCTGGACTGCTCTGCCTGTTCCTTACTCCTTCATTAATGTCTAAAACCCGAGTCACAGCTACAATCCCATAGATGCTATGGCCCTCGGAGCAAGGTCAGCCTATGGGTTGAGTCTGTGACATTTTGCACTTTTGAGTTTCAGTGAAATCCCTTACATTCGATTTCTATCACTGAAGAGCATGAATGACCAAGCGTTGGCCCTTGGAACGGTACCAATGCAGCATTTATACCTGATTAGCCTGGCCGGGCATCCGTACGCCCCAGTCCCTAATGCCACCTGACAGACCAGCCCAGCATCTCACACCGCCCCACACCGCCCAACACCGCCCAACACCCCCCAACACGCTTAAATGCTTGCTATAGTTGCTATTTGCTTGCTCTCTAGAAACATGCTATAATGATAAGTACCCTAAAAATAATTTATCTTGTCAGCTGTTCATTCCGAAAGCCATGGCTTAATTCACATCGTACCGTTTTACAAAATCCATAAGATGTCAAAGCTACCATCACAAAATAGAAATCTGAAATCATTTTTTAAAATCCAAATGTGGATTGTTTATATGCTCTGCTTTAAAATTAAATTGAAGGCAGTACATGGTAAAACCTGGTTTAATCTGATATATCATATGTACCCCTGGATCACGCAAAGCTAACGTTTGGCTCAGCATTATATCAGAACCGCTTCCCCGAGGAGTAGAACTGACAATAACCTATATACAATTCATTCATGCAGATCTAAATACACACGTACCCTAATAAACAAGCAACAGGGCACACTGCCCCCCAAAAAGCCTTTATAAAGCAGGGCAACTCCCAAGACAGGTCTGGGGAGCCTTGAAAGCAATGTGGTCCATTGCGGCCCCTTGGAAACATACAAGCATGAATAATTCAGGACAGGCCCATCAGTCATAACCAAGTGCAAGGCAAACTAAATGGAAATTTACAGGAGAGGATGGAAAATTTTCAGGGCACCGGAACCAGCGACAAGCTGATGTCAAGGCTCGAGTGAGATGGGGAAACAAAAAGAATGCAGGTCAATCAGGGGGTTGTGTTCGGATTTTGGAAAGAAAAGAAAAAAAGCTACCCTTTTGAGTGGTTTCCCCTCACTCTAAATTTAACGGACTTCTCGGTGAAAACTAACCTTGTCTTCAGTATATTACTCCTTTACTTTCAGACAGTAGCGAGCCGGTCCAGAAAAGGCTGCCAGCGGCACGGTGAAGCAGCATGTAAGTAAGGGGCGATGAGAAGGCTTAGGTCCATTACCTGGGTGAGAACAGTGAGCTGGCGGACGATGTGTTCCAGGGTGTCAGCCAGGGCAGCAGAGGCCCCTGGGTCTGAGGGTGCCGGCTGAGAGGACCAGGATTTGGTGCCCGGGTCTCCGGGGGTTTCCAGCGGCTGGCGGACACTACAGCTCCGACTTCTCGCCCCCGAGTGAGACCTCTGGCCATCAGGGGGCTCTGCCGTCTCCGAGGTCTGCAGACAGAGGACAGCGACAGTGAGCATACTGAAACGGAAACATACTGATGAGCTTGACAAGCAGCCATCAGCGCAAACACAAAGGCTCCAAAACGATTACGCAGCTCTATACAAAGGCTGATAAGTACGAACAATTTAGGCTATAAAAGAACGGGGTTGACTTTTTGGACTAAGTACCACCATTCAAGGCCCTTTGGATCGATTAAATGGTGCGTTTGTTTAAAGGAAAGAAAAGCACATATTGACACAGGTGCTTTTTCAGGGTTTTCTTTTGGTAAATATGGCAAGGCCTGGACCAGGATGTCACCAGTAGCCAGCATGTTTTACTCATATCTACATCACCATTTTTCGCTCCGTCGTATTATAACAGAAGGTAGGTAGAAAGGTAAAAGGGTAAACTTTTAGCCATTGTTTAAACACAAAAAAGTTGGTATTTATATGGTAACTATTTGCGTTGTTAAAGATTATCATTACATTTCAGGGTTAAGACTAGCAACTATTTACATGACAAACACACTATATAAAGACAAAAAAATACTGTCTATGCAGTAATCAATAAGAATCTGTAAATGTGTTTTATTTTATACTCTGTTCACTACCCTTAAATTATTTTGTCTTTGCCACCCCAATGCTACTCATATTACCCGTATGCTGAAAGGCAAATTGTCCTGGTTCAGAACGATTAAACAAGAAATACACATCTGTGGCCAATGGCTAAGCACCCTCGGGTAATTAACACATCCCTGGCATCTGCTGAAGCAAAGGCTTCCATACACAGTCGCGTGTACCTGCCATTGTCAAGACGCCGAGAGTTGCGCAAACCGTTGGTGTCGACATCATCAGCTGAGCGTGATATCAGGGGGCATCTGTTGCTATAAACTGTTTAGGTTTAAAGGTGCTTCAAAAGGTGTAATGCAATCCTTTATTGCCTCTATGAATGTATAAAAAATTAACTCAAACCCGCAGTTTCCCTAATGATCATTAGGATACTGCGGACCAGAGTTCAAGTAACTGCATAAAGTTTGAAGCTGGGCATGAGGGTGAAGCTGGCTGATACGGGATAGGCTTTTACCCCACGGGCAGGAGAGCCATAACACTCAATTCAACCAATTACCAGTGAAACCAATTGGCAAGTCTTTTGAACGTCCGCTTTCTGGGAAATGCATGCTTCGAAGCAAAGTGTTTAAAGAATTTTATAAGCTTATATCCAAAATCACAATCCCCACTCTGGCAGTGACACTAAATCTGGAATAGAGCAGGAAGCTTGGTACACTTTCTTATGTATCAGGAGTGAAGTATGGCCTCAATGGGAAGCCAAATCTGAAATTGTTGATTAACCTGACTGCAATGGTTTTTATAAGATCCAAATAAAGAAGTTTACAACTATACGCAACATAACTTAGATTATTGGACTTTTTAAATCTATTGAGTCATACAGTTGGATAACTGACTTCTTTTTAAACACTATAGTTTCAAAAACATCCAAAGACTGAGAATTTCCTTTGTATGAAATGCCCCCAGTCGTATGGTAATCATTAATGTGAACGTTTAACAAAAATCTGTCGATCTTGCAAATCACTTTCTACAAATAAAGAAAACTAACTTAAACCAGACTTTTTTTAAAATCATGTCAGGACTTCAAGGCTTTGGCAGTAGGATTCTATATAAAGGGAAGCCACAGGTACTTCTAATCAACCTTTAATTCCAGGCCACGATGGAGGAAAACCAAACAGCAGACGAGGGCAGTAAGCACAGCCCTCGCCGCCCTGTAACATCTGTCGAACAGGTGCACTATGGGTCGGGTCCCTGAGCCTCGATGGAGGGCACAAATATTTGCATTGTGCCCCTTCTGACTTCCAGTCAAACACAAGGAGGTGGACGCGTCAGATGTGATGCCTCATGCCACCTGGCAGCCCTTATCGCTCTGAGGGGCGGGGCTTTGTTTGGTTTAGGTACCCCAATCGGCCAATTCGCAATCAACGCACTGCGGAGGGGGCTGTGGAAGAGCCCCGGGGCAAACGGCTGTAACGTTCAGGCTGTGCACTGGACGGATGTAAAGAGTTAATGTTTTATCCACCCTGCTCAGCGAAAACCGCCGGTCACATCCTGGTCAATCCAGGTAACTTGGACGGCCTTTTTTGTAGGGCACTCACAGAGATTAGAAAATCGGGCGCTTTGTTTCAAGCCAAGTCGTTCCGTAATCAATCAAAAAGCACAAACGTTAGTTCCAAGCCTTCTGTTGGTTCCAAGCAAATACTCCTCAAATTTTTATTGGCCCTTAGCAAAAAGGGCCGGTTGAGGTGGAGCTTTGTGCCGCCTGGTGAACGGCACTGCCTTGCCATTTCAAATATTTACTTACAGAGAGGTATACCCTCGCATAAACCCTGTGCGGCCAGCCCTGCACAGTCAGAGTGGTGTGTGTGAACCGCGTCCGGAATGCACATGGCTTTGCGAATGGAACCTTTTTTTTTTCCTTTTTTTTTTGCCAGGACAATGAAGTACTGTGGGGTTGACACCAAACAGTCCACAATGGAATGAGCAGTCACCTACAATAAGGGGCAAAAGACGATAACAGCAGCATAGCAGGTCTGAAAAGCAATCCGCCACTGTGACACTGTGAAGGGCAATCCGTCTCCATTTATATTTGGCAAGGCTAATCAGCATGTCACCAAAGCCAGCACTGCTAACTTTCATATGGCTAGCGGCGGGCGAGACGCGGAGACGGGGCTGACGAGACGGGGCTGACGAGACGCGGAGACGGGGCGGGCGAGACGCGGAGACGGGGCTGGCGAGACGCGGAGACGGGGCTGGCGAGACGCGGAGACACGGGGCTGGCGAGACGCGGAGACACGGGGCTGGCGAGACGCGGAGACACGGGGCTGGCGAGACGCGGAGACACGGG
>JAOVYW010000101.1:1455999-1504743 GCA_025775045.1 Hiodon tergisus
AGCATGACACACCAGCGCGCCACGCCCCCCCCCCTATTTTTTTTTTTTACCGCGCCCATAAAACACATCAGTGCAATAATTATCGTTCTTGCATGCATATTCATTTTGGGGGCATTCAGTAATAGTTGCTCCCGTTTGGAAAACCTAAATACCGTTGCATGCATTCCGCACTTGCAGTAAAGCAACGCTGAACGGATATGACCCAGAATTCTGTCTGTCAAAAGAGGAACTAAAATGGTACAACATAAATCCCTGAACATTATCAGACAGTAAAATCTTCAAAAGTTTAATATATTCTGGCAGAATTTCCCGATTGATGTCGTAAAGATGCCCAAACTTCTATACTTATACAGTGGTGGCTGCACTTGGCTAATCTAGTCTAGTAAATTGCAGCAGCGCAAACCAGCCGTGTTGATAAATTAATCCCTTATTAAAAACCTTGTTCAGCAGTTTTTCTGATGAAGGAGGCGACATGTAAACCAAAGCCTGTTGGGCTCCTGTTACTAAATTGTAGGGTAACTTTTTAATATAAATTTTAAGACTGCAGCAAATATGTTTAGCGTAATGGTATGTCGCATTTTGGCTCTTGCTGTTTGTCAGCTTTCTATGTGATTTTGTATTGTGTCATTTTATTCGCTATTTTGGTCTTGTCTGCTAGACATTTTAAACCATGAGAGTTTAATAGAAATTAAAACTACCAAAATTATTATATATAATATATTGTTTTTAACACACCACAATCTAAACATGGACAAACTTCATGACTTTCAAATGGGTATTATTATTTGTAATAATTGAATTTAATTCATGTCTGGATTTTTTTTTCCTTCAAATTATGCATAGTTGGTCAAAGTTATACGAATTCCAACAATTCTACCATTTCGATTTCCTGTTACCGTTCCAACCAACTATTGAATGATGTCAGTGCCCCGAAGCACTGACGCGCTGTGCACAGTTCTAAACAATTCACCGCATTAAAAGAGTAGTGTGACAAAATAAAAACGCACAAGAACGCGGTGAGCTCGGGCCCTTATAAACTGACTGAAGTAATGCACAAATAAAACTGGATAGTTACGTTCGTTCTACAACCTTTTTCATGGAACACATTAGCCAAATTGTGAAGCACGTTGGATCACATGGGATTGGTTAAGGTGTTGGCCCAAATACAGAAAGAAGGAACGAATGTTTTCCGTACAAAAATACGCCAGTCCTAATCTAAAATTGGTGAAGATTGATTGCAGACCACTGAAAGTCTGAATAAAATAAAAAAAGTATAGGTATTCTATACCGTGATTGCGTTTATCAGAATAAAATGTAGTACGTCATTTCATTTTCTTTTCTTGCATTCTTCACATATAAAGCACCGCAAATGTTTATTATAATGGAATAGAATCAATGAATGCTATCATGGAGCGACGAATAAGGAGATTTTCGATTACGCTACTCCACATATTTAATCCCCGGTTGCTTCACTTTAACAAGTTGGCACTTGACTATAAGTAGCTTTAAGATTTTTTTTATTTAAAGGTGCGCAAGCGTATTTTCCTGTTTCACGGTCCCAGGCCAGAAGTCATAACTATGAGCTTAATAGAAACTTATTTTATTAGGGTTGTGAGAGGATATTTATTCATGGTTTAAAACTTTATTTCTGGCATAAATATTGAGGCAAGTTTAAGTTATGTATGCTTAAACCCTAATTTGCATAAGTGTGTCCGGCTGCCACAAACCATTCTATAACCGTTTCTGGATGCTGTTGGGAGAGCTGGAACTTGAAATTACACTTAAATTATTACATTTTTAAAAAATTATTATTATCCTTAAAACTTTTAATCAAAGTTAGTGTGGATTATAAAATCATTGAGTAACAACGGTTTGTGAAACAAACACAAAATAAACCAAGATCATTACCCAGTTTTTATTACGTTTATTTTCCAAAACGAATAAAGTATTTACAATGACAATATGGAACAATGGTGTAGTTGCGTCGAAGCAAATCATTTCATGAGTATGATTGGTTGGCTGGTCTCACTCCCACTTAACACGCCCATCTCCTCTCAATAACACGACAAACAAAACACGGTATGCGTCGGACAATAAAAACATAATCTTTAATGGAGTCAGTACCTGCTGGTCTGTAATAATATTCCAATTAAAGTTTTGCTGTAAACAAAGCATTTTTAACGCTGTCTCACTGTCAGAACACTTTACACTACACTTGGTATGGTGCTACTGATGTCATCGTATTGCAGAACTCAATGAAGTCTTTTTGCATGAAATCTTCGCTTTGCATTACATCGTCTTCCGAGGGAAAGTACTGCATACTTTCTTCTTGCTGAACCTCGCTGAAACTAAAGAACGAATATTGCTGGTGCCTTGCCAACTGTCGAGTGCAACACCTGGTGGAGGGTGGTGGCGACAGATTAGGACCGTCCATAAGCCCGCCTCTGGCATTCTCCAACATCCCGAGATAAGAATCCATGTCCGTAAAGTCCATTTCACAATCCGATCCACTGTCTGTGCCAACTGAATCTGACCGCATATGCATCATCTGGTATTTCTCGTGCATTAGGAATTGGTTGGTGTTTCTCGGTGCTCTCATACCCGGTGCTCTGTTGCCTTGAATGTTAACAGGGCGCAATGACATCGATGTCCGGTGCTCTGGTCGATTCTGCCTTCCGTAGGGGAGGTAATGCCCGTGCGCGCTACCTCTTTTCCCTCGATATCCTTGCTTTCTTCCACAGTTGGGCCATCTATGCTTACTGTTCCCTCTCCTTGAGTCATCCTTGAGCTTGTCATTACAGACAGGTCTGTTCCCGTAGTCTCGCCATTGGTACATCAAGCCCTTCCCACACATGTCTTCTTCGTGTAACATTAGCTAGCGAGCTCTAGCTACCTGGTGTCTTTGTTCATTCACATAATCTTCCCAGCTGCAGACAGCTGTGGGGGGAAACAAAATTGATTTCCCTTCTCGAGGGTTTCGTCTTTCGTGATTGACCACACGAATACCCAGAGTAGTCTACCTTTTCACAATTTTTTCCGTTTTTTTCTTTACTACGGGCTTTCGGTAGTACATAGCCTGGTGGAGTGCCTCCTGTCGCACAGGCAGTTTGACCCGCTCACGGATGGCTCTTACGCCTGTATCACCGCTGATTATTTCCCCTTTCTCTGTAACTTCTGGAATCAAACACTACGATAATGTTTTACGTCAATGTAAGTTTGGTTGCTCTTCTGTGCTATTTTAGATATCTGTAATTAAAATGCATATGTATTTTATGTAACTAAACAAGTTCCGAGAGGTGACAGTTAACAATTACAAACAGTGGACTGTACTTCATCCTATATATAGAGTCGGAGCGTTCGAATCGTTGTTGGAAACATGGGGGTGTTTAGTATTGTAATCCATGGCTAACATTGCAGAAAAACTAAATTGTAAACACAGATAGATGTCTAATACACAGATCACGTCTAATTTTTATTTAATTTTCCATAGTGTAAGCATACATTTTTAAAAATGTAGAAAAATCCTGCGAATGAAATAAACATGGCCTCATTAAACCCATTTTTGTAATGGACCGACCTGTTCTTTTTTGGACTTAGAGAAAAGCTCTCCATTAAAACCCGTTGCCTAATGTTACATTCACGCCTAACACTTGAAACTTTTTATCTTACCAGGTAGCATGTATAGTCATACTTTTTCGAATAACAAAAAGCATGTTTTTTAAAAAAGTAATTACATTAGCCGATGCAAGCATTTCAAACAACACACAACCGATAATAATATGCATTTTAAAGTAAAAAAAACAACATATATTGTACATTGCGTCTGTAAAGTGTTTGCTTTACGTTATCGGTTTACTAACAAGCTACTCCCCAAAATGACTGAATTAACCCGTGGCCTCCCAATATGATAAATGTCATTGATAATATTAGTACAAGCACTGCAAGATACAATCTTTTAAAAATATAGCTAATTATTTACTTATTTACTAATTTAAACGTCGAATGGTAGTGTGGCTAAAGTATTTGATTTGTAGTCTGGTCGAAATGCCGGAAGGGTCTCTGCTATTGTATCTTTGAAGGCTTGAAAGAGGTACTTAACCTGAATTACCTCGCTAAGTATCAAGCTGTATTTATTGGCGTAACTGTAACATTCTAAGCCGAGCAAATTGCTTTACATAATGCTGACATAATGATTTGATTCATCTTCGTTTCTTAACCGCTTTAAAAAACATTATATGGTACGCGTCAATAAATATATGCAATTAAAATGTCTCTTACATGGGATTTTAGGGTTAGGGTTATGGCATCACAACATATTTAAAGTAAATATACCTGCTGGTCTGGTATTGTTTTTCTTTAATTAAATAAAAGAGTAACAACATAAACTTTATTTTATCAAATTTTAATAAGAATTCAGCTACATGCTACAAAGTAACTGTGGGGTCCTCATACCTAAATATAGAGGCTTTTGCGGTTTTCAACTCCCCCTTTTTCATAGCTAGAAGAGTACTCTTTGCGTCACAGTGAGCAATTTGTTTCGCTATACAGAGTGCACAACTAAATTATTTGGTTGTCTCCTGTGCTGGTCGACAATAGCTTCGGATGCTCTTGCGTTTCACAGTTTTGTGTAGCTAAAGGTTCAATTTCTCAATTTCTAAATGTTAGAGCAAATACAGATATCACAATTTCTGTTTTCAAACTGTGATATTTTGCTTCCCCTGCCATTTGCCAGTGTTTATCAACAATATTTTACTTCGGCTGTGGCGTAACGCTGTTTTACTCGATTGAAGAAATATACGCATGCTCCAAATCGATCTAGAGAGATCGATATCAAAATATATGGCGCGTTCACATTACGTTTTCGTCGCCAGACAGGGTCTACGCAGAAACCACTCGGACTGCTTTGACAGATTTTTGAGTGGAGCAGACGGATACACTATGATGGCGTTTGTTGAATGGAAGGCAATATATTGCTTCTTATTTAGATAATTTATATCTAATTCCCAAATGTATGTATGACATGATATTTTACAAAGAGGTATGTATAGACAAGGTATATTGCTGACCAGTAATTCAACCGTTAGCATATACACCCTCTCTACATAAGGTTTTATTATGAATGTGTTTCAGCAAAATATATATTTTTAAAAGTTTTAGTACTGATCGAACCTGTTTTCAGTGTCATTCACAGAGCCAGCCCAGGTGGCGCTGTCCTGTTCACTGGTACTGTATAGATTTCGCCAAGTTCTTCTTGCTCTGGGTAGCGCTCTTCCATTGTTTTGACAACGGTTCTTCTACAGCGCATATCCGCTTTTAGGGTCTGACTTATGCTTAATATATGTTGTTAGTAGGGACGAGCGTTACCACTGATTTTCTTTTCGATCCGATACCAAGTAATACCAAGGCTAGTATCCCGATACTTTTACAAGTCTTCTTATGTACATAAAAAGGATCAATCTACAGTAAAAGATTTCTACAGTAAAAAATTGGTAAATGCGGACATCGAAATTTATATTTGAAGCATTAGTATTGAATAAACTACAAATGACCATACTTCTCTTTTGGCTTTCTGTTTCATAACAGCAATTATAAAACACATGTTCAATTATATTATTATACTAATAACCCTTTTCAGGTGTTATTCTTCTCATCACTTCAACTGAAAATCTGGGTTTATCAGATACCCTGAAGTGAAATCAACAACATAAAATAAAAATCTCTTAAGAAGAAAAGTAGAATAAATGCTGCTCTGATTGCTTAACATTTAAAGTGTGTAATTTAATTAATGTTCGAAGAGTTTTATTCCAAAATGTATTATCCACCATTTGATTAAAGTGACACCTTTGTGATAAAATGATGGCTGATATAAGTTATGTTCACCAGATCATTCCTGAAAGTATTAGTAACCTGAGATCGTTATTTATATTTACGTTTTAGAAATCCTGAGAAATGCATCTCAGTTTTTCCACAGAATTGATATAATGCATTCAGATATTGTTTGAAATTGTTTCCAATCTAGCAGCCTATTGAGTGCGTTTACATGCTCAACAAAACCGCGATTACACATAAAACCTAGTTTACAGTGTATCGGTGAAATAGTTGGGTTTCTCTTTATAAAGGACCCAGCGTCGGTTACGTAGTCAGACGCATTTTAAAATACAGATAGAAATCTGACAAAACTGATAACATGCCCAGATTAGAAATCTGCCTCAATCTGTCACTAGACGTGGCGGTATTTGTCTGTATTCTCTCCCCCTCCTCTAATCGACTCGGCTGCAATTAGTTATACTGTCGTGTGTGACTGATTTTTATGTGTTTTAGAATGTTTGTGGTATTGCCTCAACATCTAACACACTTTTGACATATGTCACATTTTGCTTCATTGCTGTTTATTGGAGTTAAATGACTCCAAACTCTGCTTCGTTTTCTTTCGGCCATGAAGGCAGACGCTCACTAGTTAATGTGATTGCGCGTGTCTCTAAGTACCTGTGTATAGGGTACATGAGGAGCAGAGGGAGAGGGCGGAAGGAGAAGTAGTTCCTATCCTAAACAACATGTGCTACATGTTACTATATTTTCACTTTTCAATATCTGATACACATTTATTTTCATTAAAAAATATATATTTTTAAACAGGCTAAAGAAAGCACCCGATATCGATTTTTTATGTGAAGATCGATTCTCAAAAATGAAACGTCAGGATCGGAAGTATTTTTACGTTAGATCGATCCGCCCATCTCTAGTTGTCAGATCCGGCAGTGGTCATGTATATTGCTGAACTTCAACAGGGTTTTTATTTTAATTTAATTTAATTTATTTATTAAACATACAACCAAATACAAAATAACTGTATATTGTATACCAGGGAGCAAGAACACAATGTACCTTTTTGAAAAGAGTTTTCACAGCTTTCTTATTAGAAGAATCAGAAATCAGATGTAAATATAGTTTTCTTCAACAAAAAGGTTAAAGAGAGGCTTACTCTTACTAAACTTGCACTTGTGTATAAAATATTTAGCCAAAAACATAATAAGATTGATTAAATTAAAAAAACATCAGTCTTCTCTCTCATAATGTATAAAACCAAGAATAATACTTTCATATTTCAAAGAGATATCAGGAATCATATCATATAAAATACTTAAAACGTTTTTCCAGGGATTCTTTTTATACTCACAATACCAAAACAGATTAGATAAATCTTTAGTTTGGAGACCACAAGTGCAATTTACATCAAAGTCATCTGAAATAAACCTTTGTACAAAATACTTTGTAGGATAACATCGATGTATCATTTTATAAGACACTTCTTTAACTTATTGTAAAAAAAATTATTCTGAGGCAGTGCCCACACTCTATCCCAGTTGATGCCATCTTCATGTCTGTTCCAATAAAAGATGGCATTAGAGTCCGGATGATTTACCAACAAATGTTTCAAACAGATTGAGACGATCACAGATTTTTCACAATCTGAAAAAAAAAGGTTATTATTATGTCCCTTCATAAACATAAACCCAGAGGGGGAACTTCAACAGGGTATGCACGCAGATCAGTTTCAAATGACTTATGACCACCGGAACAGACTCTCAAAAGTCTTATTTCTCATTTACTGTGCATACTGTTTTTCAAACCGATGCATTTGAATGTTGCGGAGGTATCGTGCCTAGCGCACACTTTATAAGAAATACTCCCCTGCTACTTGGCGGTAGGCATTAGGCTAGGCTATGAAAGTCTGTTTTATCTTCTTTACCAAATTGTACGGCAATTTTGCTACCTAGTGGAATTATGTACCCTCTATGATTTAATAGCAATATTATCTGTTTTATTTTGGAACACGGACTTAGTGAAATTTGAACTAATCGATGGGATATCACTTCCTAGAAAAAAACGTTTTATTATTATTAGCAATTACATAGTTAATAAAACAGACAAGTAAATTAAATACAAAAACCGTACACCGTGTGGCGTGTTTTTTAGGGTAATACATTATAATGGGTAGAGTGGGAAATAGTATCCACTATGAAGTTGTTTTTGGATTAATTCAATTTTATGAGGTATGTGTTAAATTGTATTAAACCCTGGGGATCCCCAATATTCTAATCGGGTCCATGAAATATGGTATAATTTAAAAATGTAATGACATCACAAGTTTAATTAATCTTGTGATCGGTGTATATCGTTTCTGTTTGCTTATGCACCAAGATATTGTAACGATCGTTGTTAGCACGAAAAACACAATTATTTACGGACGACGTCGCAAGGTATCTGTCCTGGTAGCTGTAAGTCTTCTAATTCCGTTACTGTTCGTGTCCAGTGAGAGATGCTGTGAATAAAGTTTTTCCACATTGAACCAGTCTTCAACTGTACTACAAAACAAAGATGGAGTGAAGAGAAGCTGATTTTATTTTTTCATTGTATTCTTATTTGACATGTCTTCTATATCCACAAGTCGTTTCTCAATTCAATTTTAACGCGTGTTTTAGAACTGGCACAAATGATGGATTCTACCGTGTTCCCCGACGAGGCCAATGAACAGAGGAAAGTCCGCATCGTAGGATCGGAGCTAGTAGACAACTACACTGTATGTCGCTGGTAACGTTGTTATACAGTTAAAAGGCACTAAAAGATCTTATGCACAATGACAACTTTTACTTTCAGGATCACTTTAACTTAGTTTTGTTTTTATACTACAAATCTAATTATTTGAGATGTTAGCGTACGCATTTTAATCTAATGCCACGTCCTTGAAACCGTTATTAGCTTAGCAAGTGCAGAAAGCTGTTGGCGCTACTTAATTTCTTCTTTATATGTTGTTCCAGTTAGCCCAGGTATTTATTCACATGTTCTATATTTTTCGGAAATTAAAGTATTTACTGTGAATGCAAAGGAAAAAAACACGGACCACGAATCATCGCTTCATGTTAGCAGCCGAAAGCCGACTTTCAAACGGCAGTAACGTTAGCATAAATATACTTAAACTCAGCACTTTCACGTACCAAAACTTAAATTTGCATACTGTTGACGCTAACGGCTAAGCAGTGCAAAATAAAATCTCGAATTACAAAATCTTTATCGAACGATCGCTTAAGAGTCGTTTAATGTTTTGTTTATTGACTACCAGTTAGACATATCTAACGCGTGAAATCCCTTCTATTTATGTAATATGATCATTGTAAAATTTTATTGTAGTATTAATTGTACATGACATGTACATGTTAAATCTTACTCAAAGAGAATGTGCAGCGGGTCAACACAATGTTGGCTTTGTTTTTCCTGGTTGCTCAATTGGATTTAAAGGCTACTTCCTTGTATTAATTTCTGAACAAGATGTCACTGTCACAGCTAACAGCTGACTTTTGTAGAAGGGTAACCAGATCATCATGCTTACGATTTAAGGAATGTATTCAAAGTCCCATTTTACACTGTGGCTCACTGGTTAAGGTTGGTGCCTCTCCGTGCCAGGGTTTCTGTGTTCCATTGGGTTTCCTTCCCCTGTCAAGTGTGTTTGGTGCATAGGCAATTACAAAATTGACCCTGTCTGTCTTTCTCCTACCCTGCAATGGACTGGCGTACTGTCCTGGGTGTACAAAGTCCCTGCCTCACGCCCTGAGTTTACTGGGTTAGGCACTGCACAACCATAAATTGGATAAGCAGTTAAAAAAAATTATGAATGAATTATTATTGAATAAAAACTTGCTATTTTCAGGTGTACATCATTGAGGTGATGATTGGGGACCATAAGTGGGTGATAAAACACCGTTACAGTGATTTTCATGATCTGCACGAGAAGGTGAATATCATATGTTTGCGTTAAACTGATGTTTTAGTACTTTGATGTTTTGAGGTTTGAGTATTGGCTAGGCTGCCAGTTGTTTTTTTTTGCTTTCAATTTGTGCTGCATATACAAACTTTATTTTCAGAAGTAACCATGGTCATCTTTTAATATTATTAACATCTTTCCTAAGTTAACTGCAGGGAGGAAAATTGACAAAAACCTTCTACCACCTAAGAAGATTATGGGTAAAAATTCCAAAAGCTTGGTAGAAAAACGACAGAAGGAGCTAGAAGTGTACCTTCAGACTCTCCTCATGAGATTCCCATTGGCTGCTCCAAAAGTTCTATCCTGGTTTCTGCATTTCCACTTATATGTAAGTACATGTTTTACACTGGTGTCTTTTATTTATTTATTTAAGCTTTCTATGATAATTTCAAATTTACAGTGCTCAATATCTAGTCATGTGCAGATTGAATGTCAACAGTCAGAGCACAATCTCTAATTCTGGTTTACTTATTTTAACTATATATCTGGTTGGCAATAACCTCTCCTGGTATTCCAGGCATAGATCAATTGCTAATTAGCGATATATTTGCAGACTGAACCTCTGAGGTCTGGGAGTTGCCCACCCTTGATCTATGTAATGTGCAAATAGTAAAGTTAAGCAAATAGTTGCTGTCAACATGTCACTTGGAACTGGGTGTAATGCCCTTGCCAGTAAGTATTCAAGGAAAGTAATTAGTAAAAGCATGCTGTTGATTTTTGCTGCAGATTTAATTATTTTTCTTTTGGATTCTCTTCACAGGAAATAAACGGCATCACTGCTGCATTGGCAGAAGAGCTGTTTCACAAAGGTACAACCAACATTTCATATAACAACCTTGATCTTTTTGATTAAATTATTTAGACATCCTTCTCTGATATAAATTTTTTTTTTAAAGGTGCAAGTCCTCTTTAAACAACGCGGTAATGTTCCTCTTCAGGTGAACAGCTGCTTGGGGCTGGCGAGGTGTACCTTCTGCGTCCTCTGCAGTTGTATGCCATCACCCAGCAATTGCGACTGGCCAAGCCCACTTGTGCCAATGGAGATGCCAAGGCAGATCTTGGGCACATACTGGACTTTACCTGTAGACTCAGATATCTCAAGGTAAAGATTTGGTGTCCCCCAATTGCGTTGTTGATTTAAGAAAATCTTATAATTTTGTAAATGTTTTAGCGTTAATAAATGGGTCTCTTTCTAATAAATACAAAAGCGTATTTGCTTGTATGCTGCCAGATTCCTGGCACGAGAGGAGAGGTGGGCACCAGCAATATTCAGGAGCACCTGCTTCCTTTTGATCTTTCAGTCTTCAAATCCCTCCTTCAGATTGAGGTAGGAACCTGTCTGTATCTGATCTCATCGAAAGCAGTTAAACTGAACTGTATTACACATAGAAATGTCTGCTTCTTTGCAGATCAGTCACTGTGATTCTAAGCAAATAATGGGGCTGCCCTCTTTAAAGTCAAGCGTGGCTACCTTGAGCATTCATTACTCCACGGAATTAATGAAGGTACAGTATTTCTTCATTTCTGAGATGGCGTGTCATTTTCTGTAGGTTACTGGAAATTTTTGAGCCAATCACGTGGGGAGAAGTATATTACAGTACTGATGTAAAAAATCTTTGTTGTTGGGTGGGAAAGTGAATTCCTTGAGGTTTGTAAAATTCTATGTGTTTTCAATCTACCGCAACTCTTAATTGTTTAAATGAATTCCTGGACTTCCAAGGTACGGTCAGTTACTATTTAAAAGGATAACTTGCTATTGAAAAGATAAGACTGGAATTTCCTATCACCAGATATTATGCCGAAGTTTCTATTAATACCACTTTTGTATTTTCAGGATATCCTGGTCCCAGAGGCTTCTGAGTTGGCCCAATGGGAGGCAGAGGGCGTGGCATCGGACTGCCCGGTCACTGCCATCATCCCAACCTGGAAGACACTGACCACCCTGGACATGAGTCACAATCACATAAGCTCCATTGACGAGTCGGTGGTGAGTGGCACTGTTTCTTTTATCATTTCCATTGGTTACCTTGGACAGCGTTATTTAGTTTGAATTAATGCAGTGGTGTGTAGTTAAAGTTTGGGCTTATGTTAACATTGTTATGGGTTTGTATATCAGAACCAGTCAATTTGCATATAAAAATACGGTATAAATTTATGTGTGTGTTGTGAATGGACGTTGTTGTCAACAGGAAACATTACATTAATGAACATTAATATTTAGATGGGGTTGTTAGTGAAGAACCGTTGATAATGTATGTAAGTGTAACATTTATTGGGGGGAAAAAAAAACATTACAAATGTGCAGTATCTAGAGAATAGCCCCATTTATGTGGTAAACTGCTTATAAGCCTAAAGTAAATCTTACCTTTTTCAAAAAGAGAATGGAGCCCTTTTTGTAGTTGCTTCTGTCACAGCTTATATATTAATAGAATATATTTTTTAAAATTCTCGGTTTGTGGTTTACAGAAATTAATACCGAAAGTTGAATTCTTCGATCTAAGCTACAATGACCTGACTCTAGTGGAAAATCTGCAGGTAAGAAAATGTGGTCTCTTTTTCCGCCTTTTTCCCACTGGTTTGGAGTGTTTCACTCTGCACGATGGTATCTAAAGTGGTGCTAAGTAAAAAAAGAAAGGATTTTTCACCGAATTACCAAGATCTATGTGTTTGAGTCAAGATATTTTGCTAAATATATATTTAATTAAGCTATTCAGCGGTTAAATTGATTAAGGTTTATGCTCCGAACTTGGGATGGGCCTCTCTTATAGCCTGACGTGTATAAAAGGAACGGGCAAAATGTGGTTGGGAATTCACAATTTCACTCATTTTAAAAAGTATTATACATATTGATACCCTGAATATCAATGAATCCTGAATATTAACCAAAAGATCCAATTTAACAGATAATTTTTTTGTGTGTGTGGTTTCAGCATTTGTATAACTTGATCCACCTGGATCTTTCCTACAATAAGCTGACAGCACTGGAGGGTGTCCACACCAAACTTGGAAACATTAGGACTCTGAACCTGGCTGGGAATCAGCTGGAAAGTCTCTCCGGTCTTAACAAGCTTTACTCTCTCGTCAACTTGGATTTAAGCAGTAACAAATTAGCACAGGTATTGCTTTTATTCAGTTTCCCTGTGTTTTTTTTTATGGGTTTGGTAGGTCCAAGGGCTAAATACAGGCCGGCCTGCCTGGTCTGTGACGGCAGTGGTTAAATTCTTTTATTTAAGTTCTTATTGTTTTTCTTTTTGAATTTCAGTGTTTTTGAGGTTTTCGTGCCGTTTATAGACCATTCAGCTAAATCAGTAGTGTATGGTGCTACAGCTACCCAGGAAGAAAAAAGTCCATCCTAGATACAGCTCGATATTGCTAAATGTTCCTTATATGGCTAAATAAATAAATAAATATATATACATATATAAATGTTGCAATTTTCGGAGTATGAAATATTCCCCCCTTGTTTTGACCTGTGAAACCTGTTGAATTTGCTGTCATCCATGGCCATAGATAGATTTTTAAAATGGTATTTTGGCTGTACCTAACCATTGTTTTTCTCTTTCTATTCAGCTTGACGAAATTAAGCACATAGGAACTTTACCATGTTTGGAGAAGCTCTCCCTCACCAGCAACCCTTTGTGCATCATCCCAGATTACCGGACAAAGGTTCTGGCTCAGTTTTGGGACAGGGCATCGGAGGTGAGCTTATCGCCGGGGCTGTACCTGGGATCTGATTAACGAGTGGGCGGAAGGCGAGGGGTTGACCATCGTCTCGCACAGTGCAGGTGTGCTTGGACTGCGTTCCAACCGCGGAAAAGGAGCTGGACACTGTGGAGGTGCTGAAAGCCATCCAGAAAGCCAAAGAAGCCAAAGACAGAATGACAAACAATGAGAAGAAGGTTTGTGGTCCTCCACTCACATCAGCCCTGATTTAGCCTCATTAGCCTGACTAGGTCAGATGTTATTACTATTCAGATTAATATTTATACAGCTTTAAACTACTGGTTTTGTATTGTATTATTTGATATTTATTCAAAATTCAGTTATTTTTGTAAAACGTTGTAACGTTAACAATGGCTGTATCTAGTTAACACGCATGCGACTATATTATACGTACTAAAGGAACAACATATAAAGTTTCCCAACAAACCACTGGTTTAACATGGACCTATCTGATTTACTTTATGAAGGACCTTCAAATGACATTGAAACATCAGTTTTCCTGCCGTTTGCAGGTAATTAGATTTGCAGTTCTTGTGCCTGCGAAAACTGAACCAAATGCATCCTGACCTTCGGGGTGCACCCGGCGGCACAATCTGCATGTAGTTAGAAACGCGTCTCAGACGGCTGCGAATAACCAGCCCGGCGCCGAGCACCGGAAGGAGGCGTTTATCAGCGGGACTTTTGCATGAGAGATGAAGAGGGGAGCCGTTTCGCTTTCACGGACTGCCGTGTCCTTGGAAGGGCTTCCCCGTCCCCAACTCAGGATTCATCTTTTCAAAATCACACACTCTGCGTAGCTAGGTTGTCACGACCTTGTGTGCTCCGTACTACTGCAGCTAGTGAAGGGGAGTACCAATCAATAGCGTATACCAAATTTAATGGCCACCGTCGTAACGATGCATGGACCGAAATTCAGAATCAAAGGCTGGCTGTTCACCAAATCTTAGCGAAGAGGCGCTATTATGGTGTTTACTGTTAAAGGCGTATTCACAATATCTCTCATCTCTCACGTTGTAATCATAACTGTCTTAGCTTAAGCTGATGCACCCACCATAAACAGCTTTAATGGCTTTCATCTAATTTTCTGCCTGTGTCCTACCCACATTTTATTTGTTGGCTTCAGTTCATAAGTAACATTGAAAGGATTTAGTTCTGCATATCAAATATTTTGCGATTTGGTTCTTAGTGAGCACAGCACAATAACAGAAACTGATTTGAATCAGATCGATTTTTTTTCCCCCTCCATTGCCTTGACCCTTTAACACGAACATTGGGTGGGGTGCCTATTTTTTTTTTTTTTAAATAGCTGCGAACGATAAAGCCTATCTGTTTGTTGCGATGTTTTGATGCCTGTGTCTGAAGTGCTTTGAGTCAAATTGCTTCCTAAAGAACAGTGTTGCGAATCTCTTCGTCAGCTCAGTGAGGACTCCAGGCTCTCAGCTAGGGGATCCCACTTGTCTTCCTCTCTCGCTGCTCCACCCTCCTCTCTCTCCCTGTCCCACCCAGCCAGCTCCAGCCAAGGTAATCATGTATGTATCAGGCTGCGGGGCGTGGGCGGGGCTCTGGGTGGGGCCAGCTCTACCTGCGCTGCTCACACAGACTGGGTGCATTCGTGGGGACCAACGTTGCGGAGTTTCCGCCCAGTGTCATGTCCTACTGTTCGTCTGTTGAAAGTTCTAGAATCTCCGTTTCTCATGTAACCAGACAAGCAGCCAACCAGCGTGTGCCGTTCCGAGCACCAGGCTAGCTGATGGGAAATATAGTGAGTTGCGGATGTGTGCGGTTCCTGGTGAGAGCCGCTGCCCCAGCAGTTCTAGAGCGGCTTAGCTTTTCTGCAGTGTTGATCCCCTTGAATGCACCCTGCATGTCTCTTGCCCTGTGTTCACATGGTGGTCACGAGATGAATAGATACCACTTCCTTTCTGAGACTTTACCTTCAAGATTGACTTTGTACTGGTTGCACTATTTGCAGCATGCAAGAACATTTAATTGATAATACAACAATTCATAAATGAATCCTTAAATGAATAAATTTGAGGTTTTTTTTGTCATGTAATCCTTGTGAAAATCTTTGCACTTGAATTTGACCACTGAACGAACACCTTTTTGAAATGGAATTTTCTTGTTTTCAGAGTGTATCTGTCCAGCCTTTTTAATTGTGAATTAGCGTTAATAAATATGTGAGTGACCGCCATTGGAAACAAGGCAGGAGACACCCACAGTATCTCTTAACATCCGCTGCCTGTACACGACCTGGTGCTATAAGCCATCTCGGTTCCAAACACGAAATGTGGCATTACAGGATTGTGTAAATGCTTTGATTCCTTTCTGTTAACCCGATGAAAATAAGTAGGCTTAACACGGCGACTCTGAAATACAATATGATTGCAGGTCTTGACTGAATCAGTATGACACAATGAAATGGACCATGCTGAGAGACTGAATTTTGAGATGGACAACTCGTTTCAGACACCCACTGACTTCTGACCTAACACCCCTGCCTTTTCACATTCTCTTTAAAATTGATTTGCATTATTTTAACATTGTCTTGTATTATCTTGTGGCGTGTAGTCATGTACCCTTGGTACTGTATTCCAAACCGGTCTATCACACACACATACTCCCATCCAACCTGTTGTCCACACCACAGTGGGCAAAGTCAAACTGAAAGTCGACTGGAGTCGAATCACAGCAAGTTCCGTTTCAGTCGGTAGTCTGTTCAGAGTCTGTCCCGTCTGATTGTGGCTATCATTGGTACATCCTGTCTCGTCTCATCTCGTTATTGGGTGTCAGACCTTTTTTTGAAATCTGCGAGTGAATATATGTGCCCCAATTTTTTTAACGCGCTACAGTACATTATCGCATGATCACCCGTCTGATTCACTGAGACACCTTCATTCCAGTTGCTATTAATGTGCGTGATTTTGTCATTTCCTTTCAGTAATTTGTACAGAAGGGACTGCGATCACCAATAAAATATTGACTCCTGTGGATTCTGCAATACCCCAGAGATGCTACTATATACAAAACTCTTCCTCTACTTGTGAGGAAACAATCCAGGTATTTATTAGCCAAGTAAGCAATTTTAAACAACACACAACCTACCTATGGGGCAATATTCTTGATTAATCGATGGCTTTGACCTACAATGACAAATAAATAACTGTTTGTCACAATAGACCGTGTATTGTAGATGCTGTCGATTTACACATTACATCATTTTCTTTCAGATTACACAGCCACTTGCTTCCTGTTTGGCTCTTGAACTGACCTGTGATCAGCACGTTAGGTATGGAAAGGTGTTGGGGTCTCTTTCGGTTTGTCATTTGAATGTGTGACGTTTCTTTAGAAGTATTAAACTGTTATCGCCTCACTGAGCGCCACAGAGTTTGCCCTGTCAGTAATGCGTGCGTAGTCGTTTTACCAGATTGAGCTACGGTCAACATACGGTCATGCCATAAATTCATGTCATCTGAGGATGTTATCTGCTGTTCCAGCTGCTGCTGCTGTGCAGAGGACCGAGGTGCTTGGACCGACAGTGACTTCACTCCGGTGCTTCCCTTCACCTACACCTCCTATACCACCGCCAATCCAGACTTTGCCGCGCAGCTCTCCGGTCTCGTTAGCAAAGCGGCACAGGAGATTGAGAGAAAGCCACCCCCCGAGGCGGAGCTGAACCGCTGGGCGGAGACGGAGCCCGACAACCAGTGTTCCGGCGACGGCTACTTTGAGATTGGCCTCGGGAGACAGGAGGCGGGACCGGCCCATGACTCCTCCCCCGAGGGCCCAGGGCCCACCCAGGAGGGGTTGGAGGCGGGGCCCGACAAGTTGAGCATGGCAGTCTGGTTGCATTGTGTCCGGGTGGGCGACGGCGTCAGGCAGCTGCCGGCCTGCGTGGCGCTGACGGAGCACTGGCTAGCGGTGCTCCGGGTTCCGCGAACCCCGGCGGACGGCTTGGAGACCGAACTCCTGGTGTCGTACCAGGATATAGTGGTACTCTGTTTCGATGTCCCAGAGGCCTGTCTCTCGCTGAAGGCCAAGTCCAGCGACACGCTCTGGTGCTTCCTGTCAGACAGGCAGAGCTTGAAAGAAATGCACGCCTTCATTTCTGCCCTCGCCAAGAACTCGGTTCCGGAGCCGACCAGCAGGGCTGCCAGTCCTCAACAGCTCATGCGCCAGCTGCTGAACTCGTGGGAGTTCGAGGAGAGCGACTGCCTGGTGCAGGGGGTCTTCTCCGCTCACCTCCTGGACCCGACGACAACGGCCTCTTCCAAACGGCCCGCTTCCAGCCAGGCCCAAAACCCGGAGGGCCCCCCGCACTCCGACATTCTGTCGCACGTGTGCCAGGGGGGGTCCTGCACGCCCTGTGTCCTGTTCCTCACCCCCCGCCACCTCTGCGTCCTGAAGGTGGATTTCTCCGCACTGGCCAGGGACCCCCAGGAGGGGCGTTCGGCCCGTTCCTGCATGAAGCTGACACGCGTCCCCCTGGCGTCTGTGCTGCTGCACCCCCGGCAAGGCTGTGGCGGCTCCCTGCAGGGCCACTGGCTGCGGGACGGCCACGTTCTGGAGCTGATGACTGGTCACGAGTTTGTCACCGCCGTCTTCGTCCTGCCCCATGACAAGTTCCTGTTCCTGAGGCAGTTCAGCAAGCTGCGCTCAAATCTGAGGGACATAAAGACTGTCGCCTTCTTGCAGTCAAAACGCTGTCGTAAGACAATGACCAATCATCCCACCCCTCCCAGAACCACCCCAGGGGTGCCAGTGAGCAGGTAAAGGATACGTATATATGTAATGTGTATGCAATGCCATAAAAACTGTACTTGACCTTCCTTTAAACAGCATTATAATGAGTTTAGCTGTGATTTATCACATTAGCTGAGCCACATGCCGACGGATGTTTCCTGTCCCGTGAAAATGAGCTGACTGATTTGTTCCTTTGCGCATTTCTCAGCATTCCTCAGGGTATGCCGAGGCCTCGTTTAACACTGTCTCTGCTATACCCTGCCGATTCGGTGATCCGGAAGCTCTCCGAGGAGAACCAGTGCCCGGCTCACCTGTCCGTCTCCCCGTCCCTCCAGTTTATCGCCGGGCTAAGAGGAAAGGAGCTGGTGGAGTTCTTCTACAGCAGTGTTGCCGAGGTAACGTGGCGAAGGAAATGTACAAAAAAACCCACACCGCAGGCAGGGTCTGCTGATGCTGGGTGAAGAGATGTTGGCGCCAGTCCGATTGTCTGACCGCGACTTTTAACAAACCGCAGGTGGAAAAGGAGGAGCTGAAATACATCCTGTGGTCCTCCGTGCTTTTTTACAAATGCCCCGATGTTGAAATAACCTCCTGCATCATGCTCTCCACGAAAGCTGCGTACTTCATCCTGGACGACGGCGCATCCGCGCTCAGCGATCAAGCGCGTAAGAGACGCAGCGTATACCGGGCGATTTTGCGGCGGTTTTAGAGCCCCTCCAGAGCGAAGCTTAAATAAAAGGGCGTAACCGTTCTCTCCGCAGTGTCGTGGAGCTGGCACCCCTCGGATCGCAAGGAGACGGACTTCATCGTATCGTACTGCTTCGCTATGAAGTTGAAGGACCTCCAGAGTGTGAACGTTGGGCTTTTTGACCAGTACTTCAGAGTGGTGGGTGAGTGGTAAAGGGATTGGTGGTGCTTTACCAAATTCAGCCTTAACCCTGAATTAAGAAATGCGTACCAGATTGGCTGACCTCAACAGCTTCATTTTGCCCCCCCTTCTTCCCCCCGTTATTCAGAGTGGAATTACGTCACCTGGTGTTTCAGGCTGTTTGACAAGCCTGATATACAAGTTCACCCGCAGTAACATATATATATTTTTTAGCCCAGTATCGTTCAGTACGTCAGTATAATTACCTATCGTTTGCCTTCTGTTTCCAGGGCCAACGGCAGATCACATCATCTCTTGTCTGACACGAGATAGCTACGGCACGCACCATTTCCTTCAGCAGCTGATGACCGTGCTTTCGTTACTGGAGAAATTGCCGTCTCCAGAGCCCCCCGAGCAAGATTTTTACACCCAGTTTGGCAAGAACCACACAGGTATGCATGGTTCAGCAGCTTGTTCGACTGTATTTATGCGTTATACTTAATGGCTGACCTTTGATTATTTCAGCACACAATTGTGACCGGATGAATGCATCTGGGTTCAGATCACTGGGGACTGATGTTTAGACCCCTAAGCAAAGTAATTGAATTGCCAAACTACCAAAAGTAAATATCAAAAAAGTATATATGTTGTATATGTGGGTATGGTTTCTCTAAGCGGTATTTGCTATGCAATTAAATAATGCTCAGTTTTCTTTCGGTCTGTTAAAGGCAAAATGGAGAATTATGAGCTGGTGCATTCAAGCAAAGTGAAGTTTGTGTATCCCAGCGAGGAGGAGATTGGGGATCTCACGTTCATTGTAGCCGAGAGGAAGGGGGCCCTGGGCCACTCCCGCACCTTCAACATCCTCCTGTACCTCCTGGCTTTCCAAGTGCAGGGTGGCGGCCTCCTGCAGCCCAGGACGCTCATCCTCACCGGCACGGACATCTTTCTCCTGGACGAGGACTACATCAGCTACCCGCTGCCAGACTTTGCCAAGGAGCCGCCCCAGCGGGACAAGTACCGGCTGACCGACGCGCGCCGCATCCGCGACCTGGACCGGGTGCTGATGGGGTACCAGACCTACCCGCAGGCGCTCACCCTGGTCTTTGACGACATCCCCGGGCCGGACCTGCTGTGCCACCTGACCATGGACCACTTTGCCGAGGACACTCCGACCGGCGCTTCCAGGGCGAGGAGTGCCGGCGGGGACAAGAACGAGGTGCAGTGGTGCGTCTTCGTACCCGGGGCCGACAGCAGGGAGCGGCTGATCTCACTTCTCGCCCGCCAGTGGGAGGCGCTGTGCAGCAGGGAGCTGCCCGTCGAGTTGACGGGCTAAAATCCAGGTGGACGCTAAGCACAAACTCGAGATGAAAAGGGAAAAGAAAAAACCCCCAAAGATTTCTCACAAAATGTTATCTTTGTTTTTGTATTGTAACAATCTACTGCATCCTGGGAAATGAGAAGAGTCCACAAGAGTTAGATATTTGTTGTTTTCTTGGCCCCTTCCTAGCTTATCTATTTTGCTGCTTTAAATGTCTCATGTCCGCTGCTATGTACAATCTGCAATATGTAAATGATTTAAGCATGTTAATTATCTTTAATCTTGTCTTTCTATAAAAGCAGTATTTTATTCCGAAAAAGACCTATGTTTACGAGTGTTTTGGAATGTTTTGGAAAGGAAGTGTAATTTTTCTGTGTTAGATATTAACTTATATGATACAAACTCATTGCTGTCATTTTACTCTCTATTGTGTTTTACCCTTTGTTCCTACAGGTAAATCCTAAAATTTAAGTTGTATGTCTTATCGGTGGGCAACCACCTGTTCACATGTTTACATAATGATCTTGTAATGATCACCTCTTAATGTATTCTAGGTTGATGTTTTTTGACACAGTTTATTCACGAACCACTGCATTGATCAGGATATAAATGTACTTTTTTAACTGCTGATGAATAAAATCTGATGACCACAGAGGACCCCCGTCCTGAAATTCTAATAACAACAGATCTACTCTTTGTTTCTCCTCCACAGTCACAGTTAAGGGATTCAATTGGATATTTTTTTTCCTCTTAAGGAAAAGTCGAAAAGTCCCAAAAAAAAAAGTTGATAGTGGAAACTGAGAAAAAACAATTGTCTCATATTTATCTGACAAAGCATGGCCATATGGCCGACTGCTAATTCCTCTCTCTTGATCGACCATTGGGTTGTTTCATCTTGTGAATTTAAAGATGCCAGAAACAGCTGAAATGTAAGGTTATTACTAATATTATGTTTCTACAGCTTTACGGAACTGGACCTGGATGCTGAAACTTTACAGGTTACTGGAGTTTGAATCTGGCCGTGGTCGTAAACCTAGGTACGTTACAATAATATTCTTCAATTTGGACATTGCGGAACTAAACACAACAAAATTAAATTAAAGCCAACAATTTTGTTTTTGTAGCATAAGTAAAAACAAGTCCCAAAGTTAACTACTAGGAAAAGATAGGACTAGATATTTTAAACATAAATCGGTTAAAGAAAGCTTTGCGGCATTAGACATGAATTTGTGCAAGGCTTATGTTATTTTTAAGATTACAAGTTATGTGTTCCACAGAGGAAGATTTTTTTTCATGGTGGCATTGTATGGTGAACAATCATGCTAGTTTCAAATACCATCAAAGCAATACTTTTTACAGGGTTGGGTTAGGGTTATAATTATATTTTGGACTCCAATTCCCCATTGAGAATGTTCAGTGATAAATCATTGATTATATAATCATACGATTATTTGGCAATTCATTTAAATGAAACCAAGACACCCGACCGTAGTAGTATAAGTGTTTATAAAACCGAGATACATGTTATTTACATTCATTTAACGTACCCTTTATTATATAAGAAAACATTGAATGTTATAAATATCTTATGTTTTACTAATTTTAATAAATATCACGTATTCCATTTGCCACTACGAATTATGCTTTCCATGATTTCATTTCCAGACCCCTCGTATGGAGTCCAATTACAGTAAACAATGTTGTACAACGCCGGTCTGGGAGCCAGTCGTTCACCCGTCAGATCACTTGTTTGCTGGATCAGTATGCGGAATGAGCCCTTCGTCTATTTTTTCTTGGTATTGCCTCTCAGACCGCTTTCTTCTGTAGACGTCATCTGAGGGCGACAAAATGACAGGTAGAATGCAATTATTTAACAAGACCCGTTAGCGCATGGATCCATCAGTCGAGTAACTCCTTGGAACTGAATTAATTTAAATAAAAATGGCGCAATTACTAGTAAACGAAAAGTCTGGTCATTGCCAGCTAGTTTATTACTTACAAAAGGTTTCTTTTCCGATCCTAGCGTTGATCATGATCCACTCCATCACTCCACCCAAGCAGAAGAAGAAGGGTAAAAATCTGTACGTTCCAAACCGTCGTTTGCCAGGTACTAGGCTTAACAAATACTTTATTTTTCGATTCTGACCAAGCATTTTCACCTTTATTCTTTTAACGGGGTGTAAATTACAGCAAAGGTAAATGTACTTGTATCCAGCCAGTTAGCTTGTTAGTGCAAATTGCTTAGTTTGGCACGCGTTCTCGTTTTTTTCTTATCGTACTTGTATATCACGTGTAAATATAAACCACGTGCACTTGAGTAATATATATATATATTTAAATCTAAACTCTTGTTCGAAGTAAATGTCCCATTTTTGTGTCCTTTAGCACGACCAATGTGACACAACTGTCCGAGAACCACTCAGTTTTGCGGCCTTTTCATTGGCCGATGTCGGTGAGCAGGAAATGGTAAACCGTGGAGTTCCTGTCAGTGGCGTCTAAACGTAAACAAATCCAAGTTCTTGTCAGTAGCGTTAGTTTGTTTCTAAACCAATTGCGGTGCAGTGCATTTAAGGGAGAAAACCTCCTGGATGGACCAGGGGTTGGAACACCTGAGGCAATAGTCTGCGAATAGTCTCTTTACATTTTTGAAAATACTTCGTTGCAACGCACATTCTGATAAAACAAACCGCCTTTAAAATATTACGCCATGTAACATGGTCGCCATACGCCCTCTGTTGGTCGACTAAAAACAGGTCTTGATTTCTCAAATATTTTACCATTTCTTCGATGTGCACATTTTCAATTTAACATGCACACAAGAAATATTCATGTTTCGTTTCCGTCATGGATGAATTATTGTGGATCTTGTACACGCTTCTAAAACTACTTTGATTTAAATTTAATTTAGATGTAATGGTCTGTGACTATCCAACATGTTTTTATTGGGGGACTTATAATTTATTGTATTTAATTAATATAAATAATTACGTCTACATGCAACGTGAGTGTCACCTAATTATGTAGTCTACGTTTTAAAGTGCAAAATGTCGCAATCAGAGATAAATTGCAGGTAGCCTGTTCCACACCAGTAAAACCTTCATCTTCAGTAAGACATTCATACAATATTATGTCAGAAATTTGCATCCGGAATCATTTAAAACCCTTGTCTTTACAACCAGAGGGTTACAACGCCGAATTCAGGAACGATTGAGGGTAAGGCAAGTTCTTCTTAACGTCTCTGCTAGCCTGCAGCGGCCCAGCCTGCCGACAGGAGACGCTGTTTAGCAACATGCCCTGCCTTTTTCCCCTCCCCGACTCAGGGCAGGGCTCTGCTAATTTTTCTTCGCCGCTAGGCTCTCCCGGTCTCAGTGACTTGACCCGGACTTAGACCTATGCTTTGGCAAGAGCCAAGATAAGAATTCTAACAACCCATAATCCTGATACATCTGGTTTATGAAGCTCTAGTCCTCATGGGCCACAATGATTGCAAGTATTCATTCCGTCTTGTTTCCTGCTCCTTTAACTGGGTTTAATATTTAGATTATAAATTCTCTTGTGGTATTTCCAGGCATAAATTAAATTCTAATGAAGATGCTGAATTTGCAGGCAGTGAGGGCCTGGGTATCCTTACCCAGTTTCTTGTCTGAAGATCACGTGACTTCTGTACTGGAATGGTAGTGTGCAGTTAGAGCTCCAAATAATCTTCACGCGCAACATCCTTGCATAAGAAGAAAATGAAACAATTTGACTGACCCAAATTAGCTGAGCCAAAGATGGCCGACCCGAACAACAAACTGCTATTCTGCATTCACAGGGTAAAATAACTGGGGCAGATCTTAACTGCTACGTTGACAGATATGGAGCTTATCTGATTGCCCAAATGTCAACCGTTCAGACGGTTCATATCGAAGCTGGATCTGGTCTCGGGTGAACGAAGGGAACAGAGAAAGGGAAAATTTTTGCCCAAATTATAGCCCAGCTATATTCCAGATGAGACTTTCCTCTGCTGAGGCAGATGAACTGGGGGCACCTATATCTTAAGCTTAGTCACGACAGGACATGGAAAAAGGGCAAATCCCCTCTGAATGTCATGACGTTTTAGTCTCAGTTAGGTCTCCCTTCTCTGGAAATGATGCATGCTGGAATTGAGAAGGAGACATTAAGGAGGGATTTTAGTGTTTACGTTGTTTTTCCTTGTGCAATTCTTTAACTAGATGTCAAAAGGGTCTTTGATTAAATGGGTCTGGGATCAGTTTAACATATAGAACTCTATGCAAAAGCTTCCTCGATAGTAATGATAGGCGATAAGTGTTCCAAATTTCTATCTCCATTCCAGGCTATCCACTTTCACTTTTCTTGTTTGCTCTGTTCCTTGACAGAGCTCAAACCATCTATCAGCCTAATATCTCGTACCCAATCTGTCTCTCTAATAGGTGTCATTGTGTATCACTCTATGCTGATGATGCATTGCTATACGTGGAGAATGTCTCCCAATGTCTCCCCTGTTTGCTAACTGTTTTTGATGATTTTAGAGTTCTTTCAGGGTATAAGATCAACTGGTCCAAATCTGCATTGATGCCCTTTAAATACTGCAATGGACAGAAGGGTCAGTATGGTCGCTCCATTCAAATTGAAAACGTATTCTGGTATTCTTTTATGGTTATATTTTTGGATCGGGTTGCATAAGCTCAGGCTACGTTATCTTAGTGTGTTGCAGGTAAAGAAAGAAGGCTCCTAGTATCAACAGTTTAAACACAAGGGTCCAGGCAATTTAAATTTCTGTAGAGTAGTATCAATTCTAAATTCATCACATTGTCAGCGTTCAGAAGAACCTAGTTAGTGGCCTGGCTTTAGGCCACGACACTGCTAGTGTCCTTGCGACTCAAAAAATACTTGTGAAAGACATGCTTTTGAAGCTCAAAATTGCTGGAAACTAGGATTTTGGTGACGTGTAAATTACCCCATAATGATGTTGATTAGGGCCTTTGATTACAACAATCAAAGCTTTAGGTTTTGTATGGAAAATATTTCTTTTTACATCACAATTCTGTCTAGTTTGCCCTGTTTTTATTGAAATCTTATAAGTGAGTAAACAGATCTCTGTATTCATTTGCAAATCAAGTCCATTCTGAGAAATTCATTGAAGATTTTTTTCTTGTGAAGTGAAATAGGCAACAAACAAACCTGATCGTTGGAACCTTTGTGATTATAGTAACACTTTTTTTCTTCTTATAATTTGGAATCGCCAATTATTGTGTTAATGCATCTTAGCTCGCCGCCGTGAATCCTACTGCCACACACAGGGGTTAGGTTGCGCTGATGTACTGCAAGCCTGCAGCTGCCCAAGAAGCCAATGGGAGACACTCGTTGGCCACAAGCTCGGAGAAACTGGGCCTGGGTGGTGCTCTCCCGGTCATAATCGGTGCTTGAAATAGGCTGGATTCAAAACTACAGAACTTCATAAGCATAGTAACAATTAATGTAATATCTCCGTCTCCAAACATAGGGCCTGGAATCCTTTACCCTTCTTCTCCCATATCTGTCAACATCTCTTTTTGTAAACCAGATATGTCTGCGATTCTAATGACCATGCTTCTGCTGATGATGCTTCAGTACCAAGAACACATTTGTATTCTTGTATTCTAGCGTTCGTTACATTTTAGTAAAAAATAAAACTAAATTCAGTGTAAAAAGGAAGCAATGGTTTAAGGAATTAGACGCTTTTAAAATTCCAAATGAACCCAAACCCTGCTCTAAAGACTCCAGTCAATTATATACTGATTAACTTTTCTTAACTACGCAAATACCACACCATAAATCCACACGGTTAACTGTGCGATCAATATTATCTGTAACTTGACATATTCAGGACAAAAGGTCTATACAAAGGTAAAGTTTGGCCAGGCATGGAGAGAACTGTCCAGAGAGCTTATTCATGTCAAGAATTGGCTGTATTGATGACTTTATACAAATAGGTGCGTTTTAAAATGACTTAAAACAATGTAATTACCTTCTTCTTTTTTTGCCCCCTCTGCATACCCTTATGACGCCACAAGCCACCTACAGAGACCTAATGCCCTAAATTAAAGATTAACGGAGGCTTTTCAGAGGGCTGACCATTGAAGGCAAGTATTGCAGTGCTGCTTAACTGTATTCTTTTTTGTGGAGGGGTGAACAGCCATTCATTTGACTGTAAATTTCTACTCCCTCAAGTTTAACACTTACCATATCTATTTCCATAGAGCCTACTGAATTATTATACTTTAATCAAGCAAATGCAACACAGCTCAAAAATATAACTTGTGCTATAAATAAAGACTATTACAGACTGGCAAATTAAAGTTTGTAAAGATGTAATACATGATTGCTACATGTATAAAAAACATTGAAAACCTTAATGCAGAAACGAGCTGAAGATGGATTTTCAGGGATTAATTGAGGGCATATTTTACACAGTACATACAAATAAATGCTACATATTACATTAAGTAGTCCAGATCAGGATTATGCATGACGCCTTCATGTTATTTAGGTTAAATAGACAGAACACTTTGTTTATTACATGCATCTCAAATGTCTCTCTTGGTTTAAAAAGATGAACTGAAAAGTCTTTCACAAGGACGTTTGTCAGGAAAGCACTGCGGCTTGTCTGGTCATTGTATGTACAGTAGAATCCTGAAGGAACCCTAAATGTAACACCTGAGAAATACACTGGGGAAGGCACATCCTCCCTGCTCCCGCTGGGACACTCCACTCACACCCCAGGGACTTCCTTATGAAAGGGAATATTTTTACCTTCATCGGAAGAGCTGGTGGTGCTCGAAATACAATGGCATGTTGACTAATAACCAAATGTAAAGACTACTGTGACTGGGTCCACGGCTGGATTTTTACTGGGTTGGGTCTTTCTCAAGGCTGCAGTTCTCGTGAGACCCCTGTGACCCTCATCGTTAATACACAGGTTAACATTTTACATTTTCAAATGATTGTCACAACCGAGTGATATAACTCGGTAACTTTGTATTTGTTTTTTGTAAATAAGTTTCTGACTGGTAATTACCAATTGTACAAATGCCTTTCAGTTTTTCAGCCTTTCGGGAGGCAAATTTACTTCATATTAAAGGTTACTTAGGGAGCAATACTTCACTATTGACGCATTTACCGTTTCATAGCTGTTTAAAACTACAAAGAGGGCTGCCTTTTGCGGTTACATTTTCATGGCTGTAAAAGACTCAATTTAGGAGGTAACCACAGTTATATCATGGCTGCCCATTTTTATCTCTTGGAGTTTAACACCCATCCCCCACCCAGCTCTCTCAATCCCCAACAGGGTTGCAGTGGGGCAGCTGCTCAGCAGTGCAAATGCAGTTTCTTGTCCCTGCAGCAACATTTAGAATCTATGTTTTATTGGCTCCAATCGATTAAAATGCCAACAGCTGATCACCAGACGAGACACAAATGTGAAGATTGGAACGGAAGATTTTTGTCCCCATCAGAATCCACCATGCAGGAATCTGACAAATTTATCTCACTGAAAAAAGAAAGAATTGACAGAGTTCTCCTGGCAAAGGCTAAAATAACATTTCAGTTCACCCAAGGGATGAAGAAATTATGAGGGAGTTAATGTAGTTTCCACTATCTATTGAGCTTTAACATTTACTAAAATGAGAGCTTGACATAAATTGTTCCTAATGCTCTGCAAAAATATTACTTATATAAAACAGTTTTGTTCTAGGAACAGCACCAAATTGCTTTGTTTACCTTACACATTTCTGCACAAGCTGTACCTGGACTATTAAACGTAAAGGTAGTAGTTTGCATTTCAAATGGATTTCTTATAATGGCCTAGATAGCTGGTAGGCTGTTTTTTTCCGCAGAAAGACAAAACACCTAATGCCGTGATTATAGTATTGTAGAAAAGGATGAGCAGAATAATAACTGGTAAACTAGCTTATTATTTTTACTAACAATAACACAGCCTGTGCTATGAACTCGGTTCCATGACGTCTTTCCTTTCAAATCATATCCAAAAGTGAACATTCGTTAAGATCTAAAAAAACTAAACAAATTGTCATCCTGAAACTTTTAATTAATAAAAAAAATCTTAGGATGGAGTTAACCTGTAGACCCCTGATCCACGCGATGCAGAGGTGGGTTACAGGTTCACCTGGACAAGTGTCCGGAGAGGGAGTAAACTGGGGCCTTGTCAGAAGAAGGTTGCCGTCTGTGCGAAGGAGTAAGAGTAAAAACGAGTGTCATTGACTGTTCATGCATGGGCATTCATAGCTGTGCAAGGCTACCCAGGATGCATTGGACGTGGACTGCCCTGAGGTTGGTGGGCCGAGTTTCAGAATCGTCAAGGGGCTGAATAGGGATGGTCGAAAATAGTACTGTCAATGTTGTGTTATTTTAAAACGGAGCTGTTCTCTGGATGGCTCTGGGTGAATTTAAGCCTTAGATATCAGCCATCTGAATGATGTTTCTAGGTGACTGTTGGTGAATAGGATTGTGATCCCTTGCTTTTTACATTGATCTAAAGTCAATAGAACTCATTCTAGTGAATAATCACACACCTATTTTGAATGTATCAGTATTATATCATCAGTAAATATAACAGTTTGCAATGACAACAATTGGCTGTCATTCACCGGGTGAAGGCCAGCATGATAGTTTGTGCAGATTTTTGTTATTTTTTGTGTGGTCCGACATTTCTAGTGCATCGGCTTCCAAACAACCTTGCGGAACTTCAAACCCATGCAGCTTAGAGGAAGCACTGGTAGTGATCTACTATTAGGCAGGACTCCTTCCCCATGCAAGCTGGAGATTATGAACCTGTGCCTTCTGAACAAAACCCAATTTTTAATGCTGACCTAATTTCTACACGGCCAGTACTACCTTATGTTAAGAGCAACATTATCTCTCAAATCAGATCAGTCGGATAGACCCACCGACTTCAAGGTATAGAGACACTCGTCTCTGTCTGCGAGGCACCTTATCAGGAATAGGCGCCAATTTTGTCAGGTATAGGTATCTTATTGACCTCCTCAACCCTCACACTCCGTCTGCAGGCTACATTTCAGCTTGTGGGTCGAAGGACTGGTGAGGTACGCGGTTCTCTTTCGCTCTACTGAGCATGTCGCTGATGACCCTCCCAGGGCCTGGCTTGTAGACCAACTTCAGGTGGTAGTTTTGACAAGTAAGTATCATGCTCTGCAGCCATTTGGGTGCAGTAATAAGTGCCTTATTGGATATACCGATGAGTAGCTTATGGTCATTCTCCGCTGTGCTGGAGTCCTGGCCATACCAGCAATGGTGGTAGTGCTGGGACGATAAGACTTTCTTCTGCCATTCCTTTTCTATCTGGGCATAGTTCCTTTTGGTTGGTGTGAATGTTCTGGAAGAAAACACAACAGGCCTGCACAAGGCAACAACTGATCTCTAACATGTCAAAGTTATCAACGGATTCTCCTCCAGAAAGGTAGCACTAATAGGTAACATGTACAGCAGGTTTGAAGTACTTGTAAGGAAAGAGGTCATTTAAAGGTTAAAATCAGCCCTATTGTTTTTGGATGGCTACTGAATATAGAACATCAATCTAGAGTCCAGACTACTTTGAAGTTTGCTCCACTCCACCCAGCCGAAGGGGATTCACACCCACTGATTGAACACAGACATCCTAATCAAATTGACTTTGGAGGATGTTAAAGGAAGTTGACTCCACTAAGGTAGCCAGCTAAAAAGTATTCCCATCTATTTATGTTGAGTTTCTTAGGGGGGATAAGAGGATATAAGGTTTTCTTGTTTCCTCAAATTCTGCTCTAAAGTTATCCCACTCTGTGCTTCAGACTCATGCATGACGGAGGTGAATTTTATCGGCCATAGCTAGCAAGTTTGTTGGGCAAGGCTAACTAATGCAAATAACAACTGGCAATTAGTGTTGCCAACCAGAACCTAAGACACAGAATTAATGTGATTAGGAACAGGCCACCGCTTCTCAGAATTTGTGTAGATATCATAATCCACTTCTGACGCCATGTTTTGGTGCATAACAGACGTAAAAGGTAATAAGTGTAAATTATCTTTTTCATCGCATAAGTCTGGAGGATTAGTACAATACATAAGAGTCCTGTACACGTATTAAACTATGCAAAGAGATTTTAATCCAGTTTTTTGTTTGTTTGGAAGTGGCGACATTAGCATATATACAGTTAAGTCTTACAATTATATACATTAAGTAGAATTATTGCACCATATTGTACCCTTTGGGGTATCCGTACCGACTTAATACTGGAAACTCAACTGTCAAGAAACAGCTTTTCAGACGTGAAGATTAATGAAAGTTTAATTTGCATAATGGGCATAATTTCAGTTCGACAACTTGAACATCAAAGAACCAAGAGTTAGAGAGGCTTGGCGAAACATACTTTAACTGCAACAAACCAACATGTAAGTTTAATGTCTAAAGTAGAATTAAAAGCCCTGTCCATTTACAAATGTGCCAGTTTTCCCTAATAATTTCATTATTGATCAAAATGGGAGCAGAACAGGTCCTATAATAAAATTATTCATTCATTTTTGGGTAACTTAAACCCAAGAAACCTGTAGGAGTGTATATAAATATATATCTCAAGTCCCTATATAGAACCAACAGGTCTTACAGGGAGTATCAGGAAATAATTTACCTTTTTTTAACCTAATTTACCCCTTGCCATTGCAGCGTGGTGTGAAATAATTACACTCCAGGGAGTGACACTTGTAAACAACACACAGTGTTTTAGTCAAGATATCCATTGATGGGAGTCAACACATTGTAAGCTAATTAGATATGCAACATTTATTTTGCAATTTTTTAAATTATATCAAAGGGGGAAAAAATAAAAATAAAAAAAATCAAGGAAATCAAACACAAGCACCAGGGAAAGCACCAAAAGAACAGATTTGGCACAAAAAGATGCACGTTATTCAACCCAATGGTTTGGTTTAAATCTTTTCTAAAAAAAAAAAAATGCACAAATATGTTGGTTGCAAAACAAATATGAATAATACAAGAGAATGCCAGAAAAAAGCTGCAGGATTCTGTGAGACTGTACACTACCCAGCACTTGCATAAATGAATGAGCCCCCACCAATTAACTACTTGCGGGGATGTATAACCATGCAAGTGCAAGAGTAAAACAAATAGGCAGGGTCTCAAATGCTGCTGTTGGCCAGCAACAACTAAGCTTCTACTTTAGGTGCAAATAAAGGGACTTTTCTTTAACCAAAGAATAAGGCCATTTAATCATGTCCTGAAATATCAGTAAAGTTTACAGTAAAAAGTGCTTACATTCATAAAACTTCTTTTGAATATGATACATTATAAACACATACGAAATTATTTTTTAAGTAGTAAATGCACAACCTTGTTTTTTTTTATTATTATTTAGGAGGCATTTAAATAAACTGAGTATATCTGCAAAGAAAATCATCTTGAGTTTTTTTACATGACAAAATCCTGTATTAAAAAGAAAACATTAACAGTCAACATTTTGCTCGGTAAGATTTAAGAAATGGCACCCAAATATTTAAATGTATATTCATTTTGGTTTGTTCACACACATATTTCTATGAATACTGCATACTAATGCAGTTAAGCTTTAACATTTTTTGCCCATCTGACAAAACGTTTCTCAGTGAAATGGAGCTTAACAAACAAAATGTCCTATTAAACAAAGTAGAATTTTTAAAAATACATAAATATGTTTTAGAACTTTAAAATCCCTTTGTTCATCATTGTCAGGTTGATCAGAACACTGCTTATCAGTTTTTACTTCAGAAATATGGTTATCATTTCCCATTTCTATCCACATATACTCCATCAAGGTAAGCATTAGGCTCAGCAATGCCTCAATATATAAATGTAATTAGTCATTGAAGTTCAATTGAAAACTAAGGGCTATAGTGGATAAGCAACAAGTGGTTGAATTTTTATCACAGGGGACAAATTAACTTGCAAAATCTTCTGGGCTTTCCTCCTCACTTCCTCATCTGTGAAGGAGTCATCCACCTTGATCACTTTGAATCTCAAATTGTTTTCATTCAGCCTCAAATCATCTTGACCTTTCTTAAAGCAGACAGCCCCAGACAAACCGAGGTCCTGCGAGCAGTTCAACACAGTGACTGCACTCTTTTCCTTCCAGTCCTGCTCCCCATCACTCAAACCAGATTTGTTTACCCTCACAGGAATTATTTTGTAGTTGTTGCGTTCTTTAAATACCCCACCATTCTGGCACATGACAGGGGCCGTCTCTCCAATGAGCGCCACATCCCCCTTGACCGGACAAGAAACAAGTCTTGTGTTGTCCAATGCAACCTCCTTGGGCGTTTTAACGGCATTCTCCGAAGGTGCCGTGGGTATCCCTGACAGAGCTTGTGGCCAGTGTGCATAGGGCACAGCGATGCCCCGAGCCCCAAAATCTGAGTGAATCTGTAGCCTTGCTGTGTGACTACTTGAAGGACCCGTTATATTTGACAATTTCAGATATTGCTGCATTTTGACAGGTCTAATAGTCAAAACTGGTGCTTTGGAAAGTACAGTCTTTTTGAGCGACTCTTGCGAGAGGTTCGTCAACATTATTTTAGGCTGATTCCTTAAGATGGTGTCAGCTGATTCCCCAACAGAAAAAAGTTTCTTCTTCACAAGTTTCCGGCCGCGCTTCCTTGCCGGCTTCTGCCCCTTTGGAACTGTGTTAGCAGGATCATGGATCTTCGGTATCCTCTCCACCGGGAGAGGTTCTGTTGTACACGATTTGTACCCATACACATCTTTACTTTTCAACACGGTGGGCTTGTGACCCTCTTCTTTGAGTCCTTGGAGAAAGGCCACAAGTTCCATCTCCGTGTCCGAGAGGTCTTTTGACATAGGGTTAAAAACCTTCAGAGCCTCCACAAGAGTAGTTTGTCCAGCTGAGGTCAACCGTGACCAGGAATGAACTGCTTTCTCGACAACCTCTTCACAATTCATGGCATAAGCCAAAAACCAAACAGCCTCAAATGTCTGACTTATGATGGATCCTGCAAAGAGAACAAAATAAACTAAAATAAACAATATTGACAGTTAACAGGGATCGTGGCAGCTTACCCAAACTATCATATTACATGTAAGCGTGGAATCCTCCTTGACAATACCCTTTAGGCTTCTAAACAAAGCAGTCACCCTCTGTAATAAAACAGTACATCACTTTGATACTAGATGAAAAGGCTAACGTCAAAAGTTTTTACATCTTGTATATATTTTTAAAAAAAAGGTTTAAACTATATGCACAACAACCAAATGTATTTGACGTTTTACAATGCTCTCCATCAAGACAGTTCTGGGTTTTGAGTGAGCTCTGCTCTACCATTTTATTATTCTGTGACTTTTCATAAATGAAGACACCACAATACATACTGAAATTGTGCCAAATCCATCTCAGCTCTTCCGGAACCATGCCACCATTTTTTGGAATGGTTTGAATGTCGGAATGGTCTCTTCTGATCCAACAGAACGAGAGGCTCATAACTCCTGACTAGGGTCGTCAAAAATAGATACTTTAATACGACCAAATACAGTTCTAAACTTTATTAATTATGCATTCGGTAATATCGAAAAAGAGAAAGTATAGAATCACTCTACCTGTATAATGGATATTAAGTGCTTGCATCTTTAACTTCACGAAGTATCGAGCACTGCAAAACTAAACTGGTATCATACCGAAGTTAAAAATTCCGGTACTGTGGACAACCCTACTCCCAACTGCACTGTTAACCTGCATATTTCCGACGCAGTCAATAGTCGCTGGTTAACACTGATGACTTGGGAGAAGCCCTAGAGATACAACTGGAGAGCTATTTTTGGACAGTTGAATTCAATCATTAGAGAAAGCGTCAGAACAAAAACCTCATTAGATCAAATCTGCTGTAAACCAAGGTGATGGTGCCACTTGATTGCCATACTCAGATCGATAGACATACTCAATAGGTTACACAGATTCACAGTTAATAATGTGACCATGCATGGCTTTAGGAAGTAAAACAGTACAACCTCACCAGCAGTATAACAAAACCAGTTACACAGGATTATAACAATAAGTCAGAATGTCAAGAGTTCAGTTAGCTTAGCTAAAACAAATTCTACAGAAGTATCTATATTCAGAGATCTGGGGTTCAGTCTGAACTGGAGGGTTTTAAGTCTGTCAATGATGCAAGCAACTCCGCACGAAGAATAGTCGAGCAACTGAGACAGGTAGTACTGCAGGATTGGACAAGAGCTTAAAGATTAGATTAGGGCTGTGCCCTTAGACCTCATGGAAGGTCAGCATCAAGGTTTTGAGCCCAAGAGACCCCAAGAGAAGTGGGAAGAGATGAGAGGTAGAGAAATTAGTGCATCTCCCACCATTAATAAGCCTGCAACAGATTGTGTAGTGAAAAGTAGCTTTTACACAAGGATATTTCATATTGGTACGTTTAGCAGCAACAAATGCTAATCTAATGCCAGGCCAAAAGATGGGTCAACACAAAGTATTTCCTCCCACCCCTGTTACAGCGGTCAGGGCTCTGAGCAGGCCAGTCAACTATTTCTGTATGGACCTCACGGGGGCATTGTAATGCAGGAAAACAGGAAAGGGCCTTTCACAAACTGTTGCCACAATGTTGGAACCAGAGTCTTCTAGAATGTCATTGTATGCTGTAATGTTAAGATTTCCTTTCTTTGAAATTAAGGGGCTTAATCCAAACCATGAAAAACAGCCCCAGACTATTATTCATCCACCACTAAACATTACAGTTGGCACTATGCATTTAGGCAGGTAGTGTTCTCCTGACATCCACCAAACCCAGATTGGTCAGTCAGACTGCCAGATGGTGAAAGCATGATTCATCATTCCAGAGAACGCATTTACATTGCTCCAGAGTCCAATGGCGGCAAGCCGTTTCAGCACTCGGCAGCCCCGTTCTGTGAGCTGTACCCTACCACTTCACGGCTGAGCCGTCATTGCTTCTAGACGTTTCCACTTCACAATAACAGCAATTACAGTTGCCCAGGGCAGAATTTAGACAAACTGACTTGTTGGAAAGGTGGCATCCTATGATAGGGCCACATTGAAAGTCACTGAGCTCTTTAGAACAGACCATCCAACTGCCAAAGTTTGTCAATGGCGATTGCTTGGCTGTGTGCTCAATTTTATACATTCGTCAGCAGCAGGTGTGTCTGAAATAGCAAAATCCACTAATTTGAAGGGGTTTCAATCCATAATATTTTTGGCCTTGTAGTATACATAATTCCCTATACATAATCTTAAGACTTCAAGAGAGACCAGGCAGAAAACCAATCCCTGTAATCTGATCCTGCTGCCTGTTAACTTTAGTAGCAGTCCTTGAAGTTTGTGTTCACACTAGGACACAGCTGAGAAGATAACTAAAATGTGCACCTGTAACCCTAATTCATATAATTTGCCTTCATTATCATTAGTCGTTAATTTATTTTCTGCTTAAAGAAATTGTGCGGCTTGGTTTGCTTGTTACTGAGTTTTGCAATATAAGGAATCTAGATTCTTCTGCCAACCAACCACCACATGATTGGGTTATTTAACTTTTTGTCCAGTTTTACATGCAGACGGTGGTGTAGTGGTCAAGATGACAGGCTTGAAACCAAAAGGTTACTAATTCAAAATATCCAGCTGAACAAGCAGATGAAGATAGAAAGCTGTGCAAATATGCAATCGTCGTCCTTTTATGCATGTATAAATATTTAAACTACCAGCTGCTTGAAGCTTTATTTTTTAATTACCATCATGTAAAACATAGGCACAAATTAAACTGATACAATTATAGTTACCTGAAATTAATAAGTTAAGAATATTATGTTTTGTAGATGTAACTGACCTTATCCAACCCCTCTGGCCACAGGGCTTTTACCCACCCAAGCCAGGAATCAAACTTGGGTTGTCATCGACAGACAAGATAAACGATTAGCTCGTTGAGCTAAAGACCCTAGTCTTCCCCTCTAGGAGCACATCCTACTCTTGGCTTCAACTGCAGGGAGTGATGTCAAGGTTAATGGCAAGCACATTCACAAAGAGCCTCTGGTGGACCCCCTCTAAATACTCACAGCAACCTCAGCCAACCGATAGGCATCGGTCTTCAAGTATCCAAATCAAAGCATTAACGTAACAGGCCCAATTCAACCATCCCTGGTCACTGGGTTTTTACCCTTTCTAGCCAGGAATCGAAATCAGAATGTAGAAGCAGAAGAGAAACGATTAGATTACTGAGCTTAAAATGTATACACATCTTTCCCTTTAGGAAATAATCCTACCTTTCTTTACTCCAGGGAGTGATGTCACTGTCAGTTGAGAGATCCCTCATAACAAGCCAAGCTACACATAAACCATTGAACATGCATGTTGGTTACATAAAGGTTGAGACAGTTGCCTGCAAAGTTCAAATAATTTTGACTAGTGCGAAGTAAATCTTGAGCTACATTTATTTCTGCGATTCCGGCAGATCCTGGTTTACATCTGTTGAAAATCAGTTGACTTACAATGACCCATACAATGGCGATGTTTACCTGCTTTAGACTGCTTTTCAGAAATAACTTTCTTGTTCGTGATAAAGTGGATAACAGAAGGAAGAAGCTAAAAGAGACACTGGGAAAGTAACACACCGGCATAAATAATGCAAGTATCCGTGCTTTCTGATTGGTTAGGCATAAACTCGACAGTTTTCAGCAATCGTTTCATTTACACTGAAATTCGAGGCCCATGAAGGTTTAATATTTAAAAATGGGTTTCGTGGAAGAAAGTACGAAAACAAAAACCTGATTGAAATGGACATGTTCAGATCGCATTTAAGAATGATATATTTATATACGGATTACATATTACAAACAGAAATTATACCGAACAAGCAGGGTCTAATTTGTCGTGACTAACGTTACTAGTTACGACTACAAAACCATTTGGCTCATCATGGACGCCATAAACTTCACGTATTCTCATTGTATTACTCTACAACAGTTTAAATTGTCGTAGCCTACTGTTCATTATTCATCTTCATAGAAATTGTTAACAATACTATACAGTAACGTTACTGTCGAGTTAAATGGTTACGGTACAGTAATTAAATTGAAGCTACCAAGATCGAAACGTTTACGACGTTTTCGAATTGAGAAGGGACTACAGTAACATGTCTCTTTTAAGAAAGGGGCCCCTTGTACTCTGGGAACTAACACGCACAAAAAATACATTCGCTAAAGTCGTTCAAAGTTTCAGTTAGCCATGATTCAACCAACAAGCGATTAGCAGGATATTCAGTTACGTACGGAAAACACTAACGTTTACCAGTCTTACACTTGCGTAGACGGTGAACTAGAACGCTATTGCCATTGTTCAATTGCAGTGGACCTAATGACACGTTATAATTGAATCGATCTTACTATTACAACGTTAAGAACAAACGTTTACAAATGGCACAAACAAACCATGGCTATCTAACTACCCTACCAACATCACTTAGTCTTTTAAAAGTAACTCATTATGACCGGATGTAGTCAAGATTGCCGCTTACGATCTTAATATACTTTTATGTCAAATACATTTCATTTTATTTAACTTGTTTGGTAACTAGCTTTTCCAGAGGTGGCCTGTGACACTTCAACACAGAACCCGAAAAGCAATGTGATTTGTAAACGTGTTAACTACAAATACAACAAACGTGCTATTTTGAAAATTAAATACACGTAGAAACATTTTCCCTTAATGTAATCAGTACTGGCACTATTTTACCTTCGTGTGCCAAACCGCGACTCTCAGGCAGTGTGATACAAGTATATTCGTTATGAAGTTTGCGGTCCTTATTAAAACAAGCAGTTGTAGACAAAGCAAACAAACGGCACAAGAAGAAGACAGAACCAAACATTACCTCTCACCGCTTTATCCTCGCTTTGGTCTTCCTATTACGTACACCAATTGGTTTAGCGGTGGCGAAAGCCAAAATAGACCAAATCAAAATGGCTGCTATCTCAAAGTGGGGGGAGTTCTATAGGTAATAGACGCAGAAGATAGGCGGAGATTAAATACGTTTTAAAAAAATCACGGAGGTAGGATGTTACGGATGAAAACGCCCAGGAAAGTCCGTTAGTGTCTAGAAAAGGGAAAAGGGCGTTTGGTAGGTGTGGCCATTGGACCGCGAGCACAACGGTTTTCGATGGGGACATGGGCGTTATCAAAACAGGCAGGCTGGTCATCTCTGACATTTGAGGCAGGATCCATTTAAATACGTTTTATTGGATGAGGTAAACTATGGGCGTGATCTTAACGCCAGGATTGGCAAAAACGACATAATATTGACAGTAAGATGGGAGGGTTCATGACGGGACGGGCCGTCGCTCATGGCAGGTCATCAGTATCCCGAAGTTTAACGCGTGGAACGTTTACTAATGATTTACGCGCAAATAGGAGCCACGCGACTAATCTGATCTCTTAAACTAACGTGAGTTGACTATTTATTTTAGGGAAAAGAATAGATTCAAATTATTACTCAGCTAGGTGTATAAGTTAATAAAGTTTAGTGAGATAGTGAGCTGTTTCAATTCTGCAACCTCGCATTTGAATATTTTAACTAGATTTCAGCCAAGTAATAATGACATTAGCATGATTAACGTTGTGGTACCATTTCCAGTTAATAAAAACGAAGAAAAAATACTATGTGTATATTTTAATTTTATATTCCTTCAATACAGTAAAGTGCTAGCTTATTATCCAGTCTTGCTTTGCTCCCCGATTATTCCAAGTTTTTCAACCTAATTTTAATTGATTAATAATTAATTATAGTGTAGACTTAAGGTGTCTAATCAGGTAGCAGCAGCATTACTTAAAATTAGGCCTGTTCAAACTAGAGCTTTTCATGTCATACATTTTTCTCTAGGAAAAATGGTTAAAATCACTTTTTAATGTTAAAAACGTGATATTTAATATATTAGTTTGCTAGTTAGAGTGCAATTGAGATTGCTAAAACTTACCACCTAAGCCAGCGTTTCCAAACTATCTTATTTAGAAGGTCTGAAAAAACTGGTAAACTACTAAACTTTTGGCACATGGTAAACATATTTTCTTAAACTTTAATAGTTTGGCTTTGAGGATACAATACACATGTTGCGTTTTTGACTACATAGGTACCTGGGATGCAATTTGATGATCCATATGACCAGTAACATCACACCTCAAGTGGATATCCCCTTTTTTGAATGATCCTTTATAAACTTGAATAGGCATTGTTCATGGGTGCTTTCCTTGAATAAAGGGACATCCCTCATAAATATAATCAGCTAAACTGATTAGCTCAGCCTCGTGACTTCTGGCTTACAAAATCTATTATACATGCGTAAATCATTTGTCAATATTTTTTTCTACGTAGATCATTGGTGAATGTTTATTGGTTCATAAACCCTTAGGTAATGTTTTATGCGTAAAATGCATAGAGAAGAAGCAGGTAGACTGATCCTGTAACAAAATAAAAAAATGTGTCAATAATTGCTTAGTGTTTATTTGGGATTTAGTACTCTTAGTTCTAAGTGCGTATTTAATAGGGGGTTGATTGGTTTGGTAAGTCAGTTCTGTGACCTCATGGGGATTGTAGTGCTGGAGACAGAGGCAGCCATTGATTGATAGACACTTTATTCATCCCCATGGAGAAATTGTGGAAATTACCATTACCTCCAGCACTCCCCTTGCCATATCACAGCCCAGATACATTTTTTATTCGTTGTTACATTTGGAATCGGCAATTATTTTTATATTTTCTACCCAATTTAGAATCGACAACTTTTCTAATGCATCTTGATTCGTTGTTACTAATCCTGCCACCACACACAGGACGAGTGAGAAATTAGAATTCATCTCCTCAAATCCAATCACTGTCTCAGCTAAATGGACGAGTAGATGGGGGACCCAAAGCCGAAGAAAGTGGCTCAAGGACAGGGGAGAGTCAGCAGGCCTGAGGGACAATGGTGTCTGGTAGGTGCTACAAGAAAGGATTTGCTGTTGTCGGTACACCTGCTGCCCTCACCAAAAGGATGCTGTTGTTACACCTGCCCCACTTGCCAAAACCTCCGACCACGAGTTGCTGTCTGTTAAGTGTGCCGATGCTTTTCAGGTTGCTGGGGCAGGCACACTTCTCCTCCAATGTTCAGGTTGCCCATTATTAGCCTGGAGCCAGAGTGGAATGATCTTCCTGTGGATATACCCAAGATATGCGGTAAAGTCATTGTCTGTTTCACAAGACTGGGAATACCAAAGGACAAGAATATCTTGTCCAATTTTTGAATTGTTTTTGCTGAAGTTGAACGCGCAACTTCATCTTCAAGAAATCAGGAGTATTCATCAATTACAACACAGGTAATACATTTTAGCAGGTAGTCGCCTGGTGGAAACGGACTACAAAAATCTACTCCTAGTCTGTCCCAAGGCCTCAACAATGACATTCACAAAGTTTCTCTGTTGTGTACTGGCATGAAAGCTTGACAGGCAATACAACATTTACCAAGTCATCTACTTATTTCTCAATCCCAGGGGAACCCCACCTTCTCACAAATTAGTTTCTTTATTTTTACAACACCACGCTATCCCTCGTGTGTCAACGTGTGTGATGGCTTTGTTCTGCAGAGAGAGAGGAATTACAATTTCTGTTCCTTGGAATATAGTGTGATCGTTGGCTTTGTCTGTTAATCATTGACTATACTGAGGGAAGCCAGAGTAGCCAAGAGGATGTCTTTGTCAACGTTTGGCATTGTTTTGACAGAGCCCCACACACTTGTCTTAAAGAGGATCATTACTTTACAGATGAAGGATCATAGTCTTCGGGATTATATTGACAGTGAGATTGGTCTGCTTTGTCTGGGGAGCATTGTGACAGGTATCAAACTTTTGCAGGGTGGCAAAACATTTAGTTTGCTGGTTTGTCTTTCCCTGTCTTTTTGGGTCATTGAAAATCCACTGAAGGGTAAATGGAGCACTATAAAGATAGACGTAAAAGGGTTCACACCCCCAAATGAGTAAGATCTCCAGCTTAGTCTGCAAATTGTTTCACTTAAAGGTAGAGTGCTCAGCTGGCATAATTCACCAGCAGGTCCATCACGTGAAGCCTTCTGGGTCAGCACTGCTCCAAGTCCGAGCAGGCTTGCATCCACCCCTAGATCTGTTATTTTTGCTGGGTCAAGTCCATGATGGAATTACTAGACAGTGACCATTTGATTTTGTTCAATGAATGTTGATGTTATTGTGACCAAAGTCCAAGCCCATTTTCCTTTTTTTGTTGTTGAGTTATTGTGGAAAAATCTTTGATTTGAAACAGCAGCATTGTGAAGGGCTAAACAGTTTTGGGGTCTGGAGAGAAGCACCCATCTGAGAGACATGCAGAGAGCTCCTTTGCTGGTCAAAAAAATTTCTCCCCAAACTACTGTTATTTTCCAGTGTACAAATAAATTAATGTCAACCTGAAGAATCTGAGTGCTCCAGATGAAACACATTGCACTATTCTATCACTCAACATACTGCTTTTTCACAATACATGGGTTACGATAGCCTTCTTTATAAGTTTTCCGACCCTGATTAAAACCTCATATAAGCCCTTTGACATGTTACAGCTCAAGCCAGTGACAAAGAAATAGTGGATCTGTGATAAAAGTTTTCGTCCGCTGTCACCATTGTGAACAAGGATTCTTTTGCTGGTGTATGACAGGGGCACAACACCAGCCTCCTTTGTTTGCAGGGCTCTGGCAGCAATCCAGTAGAGGCCATGTAAAATTATGTCTCCATGAGGTAGAACAGCCAGGTAGTCTATTCTCAGATGAATAATGCTTAGCACATTGGCAAGGGTGATAATGGCTGGAGTTTTAAGGTTCCAAATCAGCTCATCCCATTCACCGATTGTGACTAGGAGAGCACAGTGACGGTGCACTACAGGCTGAGCATTACCCAGGGATGGAATAAATCTAGAGTTGGAAAACTACTGAATTTCTGTACTTAAGTAAAAATAGAAGTAATGTGTACATAATGTAGCAGAGTAAAAGAGTGTTCTTCAAAAAGAGCCCTTAAGTAAAAGTGCTGCTTTTTAGATACTCAAGTATCTCAAGTAATTAAGTAATTAAGAAAGAAAATACTGATACAGATCAGATTTATAGGCTGCAAAAAAGCTGCCATGCCTTACAATGTCTGATGAGCAGCTGATTTTTTTTCTTACATAAGATACTTTATTTTTAGTACTTTAGAAAGGTACTTTATTTATCCCCATGGAGAAATGTACCTTTTGGTCCGCGTATCACGTTGTCATTTGTCAAACTCATATACTATTCAATAGGATTGAGGGTGTGCTGCGGTGAGGATATGAGTGGTTCACACTTATCAGCTTACCACCCCTGGTTAAACTGCCAGAGCTTCTCTCGGCTCATCGCTGACGAGTGTCTCCTGCCGAGGGGAGTGTGCTTCTCTTCAAATCAGCTAAACCTACCTGTAGCAAAGAATTTGGAGACTGGTGGCTAAAAGGCAAATGGGATTGAAGAGACTAGCTGTGCTTTACCCCTTTCCACAATTGACAATTCCAGATTTGGGGGTAAAATAATTGACTATTTCCAATTTAAAGGAAAAAAAACCTGTATGTGGAGCTGAAAGGCTTATTTTACAGAAAGAAAGATGACGAATTTAAATAATGACAAATAAAACAAAGACGTTTAAAAAAAAATTACTTTTCAATAATTGTATGGAATTGTCCTTTATGCATTCAACCACAAATAAATACAGAACACTCCAGGGAGATCTAGTTTGTTACTGTTTATTGTAAAACAAACATGCTTAAAAGATAAAAGAAACAGCTTCAATGCCCCCCATCAAGACAATAATCCCTTTAAGACTGATAATGCTAACAGTAGAGGGCATTTAAATGCTTTTGCTCTGATTTAATAATAGTAAGCATCTGACAACAATACTGACAGCACTGACAATGGGACATTAGTCCTCAATCTTGCGTGCTAGTCTGCAGAAAGTCCAGTGGTGCTCAACAGTATTCTCATTGGCACGCTCACTCATGTGATGGACCCGTGTGTTCCTGATGCTAAAACCCTGCTTGGTGATGTAATCCATGAGGTGCACCCTCAATGACACCTCTTGATGGTGGTCACATGGGCCGAAAGTGAAGGAGACCTGAAAGTCCCTGGTGTCCATCATGTGCTTGTTCCACTTAGTGAAGTTGTTAGAGATCCCTTCCAGTAGGGAGTGCACCTTGGTCGTGATGGTGAGCTGGGTGATGATGACAGCAACCGGGTTGGAGTACTTGGAAAGCTTGCGAGTGCTGGAGAGTTCCACCACCTGCTCAAACGTGTCCAGTGGGTAGAGAGGCTTGGTGTCGTTGAGACACTGTATGAGCGGCTCGATCTGGTAGAAGTCTGCCTCCTTGCGGAGAAGGTCGGTCTCCTTGAAATCGTAAGGCAAGGTCAGCTCTGAAGTTCGGAGAAAATTCAGTATATATCGAAAAAGCGGCCCATCCCGGTCAATGAAATAGTTGCCATGAGTATCCCGTGCAGAGGGCAGATCCCCACTGAACATGGCGCCCAGCATGGAATCTGGGTAGCGCTGCAAGGTGGACAGAGAAGTGGCGTAGAGATGGCCACCAACATTTAGTGTGACCGGATCAGACATCTACAGTGAGATAAGGAACAAATAAACGTAAATGTTAATTTGCATTAGTTTGTGATTCTTCACTTGGGAAATTATAGACATGGCCAAACTATCTCTTTAAGACAAAAACTTGTCAATCCCACATCTAAACATAAAAAAGCTATACTATCTATTCATGCAATCCTATCCTATTCAGGCTTTGGAGATATTTAATGGGAAACAGAAACAGGTAATTTAGGTGCAATAATTGAAATGTAAAATTTTATATATAACATGAATTGGAAGTAAACTTTTGTCCTCTATATGCAGACTGAAAAAATTGAAAAAACTTAAATAAATTTGAAGGCCTGTCATTGATTCTTATGATGTATCATATCGAATTTATTAGTAGTTAATTTTTAATCTGTTTATATTATATATTATTTAAATAAACAATTCATGCCCAATTCCATATTTTCAGTTTAAGTTGTATGGCGCGTTCTGTGTCATTTGGTGTTCTGTTACTAACCGTATATCCCCAGTCTCCATTATTCATTTGCATTGTTCGGTCCTCTTCCAAGAGGTGCAGCGGAAGAAGCTGATATTTTTCTGCTCACTTCTACTTCGTATACACACCTGACGATATTACCTGCGTCAACGAAAAATCTTTATAAATCGACTCAATTGCAGTTTAATTTTGTGGTCCATGAATGGGATGTTATTAAGGTTACTCGACGCACATTTAGATCATTATATCTGCTACATGTCTAGCTAGCATTTCCGATAAAATTTTATTCCAGAAAATTCATTAAATAAGGAATATTGGTAGTTCTGGAACGTAACGGATAAAATATTTTCTCGCTTTTCATGCAAATATAGCTACATATGACCAACCACAATAACACTAGTAGTAAAGATATGAAAAGAGCACATACTTAGCAAGGAAGGTAGATGGCTAAATGATCGTATTCACGAGTTTTATTTATGAGAGAACGTTTCCAATAATTCCGAAATGTTTAAGAGAAGATATCATCTGCCTATTTTTTGTTTGTCTTAAAAAACTATTACTATGTTAAATTTATAAGCATAAAGGGACGCCTTGTCCCCATTTAACTCAGCTAGAGAAATGGCTAGCTATGTAACGTGAAATTAAAGGGCAGGGGACTATGTGGACTGAATGAAGCTTGAAGCAAACTCCGCCTGTTTCACTGCCGCAAAAATAGATGGACGACCGTTTAATACACTGGGTTTGTAAAATTTTAAGCATTCCACTGATTAATCGACACATTCGTTTATAATGTTTCACCTTATATAACAGTAAAGAATGGAAACAATATTTTAAAAATAAGTGTTAATAAATACAGTCAGACCCACCAAAAGCCCAATTACCCTGCGAAAACTATGATACGGATATATAACATGTGTAAGTATCTCTCGATGCACAAAATAAATATTATGCCAGAACATGAGACCAAATACGGCGCTAATTACAGTTTGACTACAACTACATCAGCCTCCAAGTTACTGCACAAGTCAGTAGAAGCAGGAAACTTACCTCAGCAAAATATAATGTTCATAATCATAACCAGAATGCAGAATACCAGCGCCGAATAACATTATCATAATCATAATCATAACCAGCAAGAATACCATGGCGGAAGTTCATCTTCATTGACACTAATCGACTTCCATATATTTCCGTGTTATTTCAATGTTAAATGTTATTTAATGGGCTTCCCTCTTCTGACCAGCAGAAGTAAAACAAACTCTATTATACATGCACTACACACGCACAATTGAAAGAGGCAAGTAACCTATTTGCAACGAACCCAAGGATATGTTTGGCTGCGTGTTAACCCTACTCCCTGCGTCTAAACGTAACTCAATTGCAGCGAAGATTTAGATGCTCCCCGCTCCTTCTATGTACTGATTAACGAGGAAAAAATGTAAACCACAAAATTATTAGAAACCAGTTATAATTCAGATAATGGAAATAAATTTGTATGCATTGCAACGGTCCTCCCGATTGTTCCGCTTGAAGCTAAATGTAAGATTTAAAGAAATATGGATAAATGTTAGACAGTCGAGGTTTTTAAACTTCAAACCGTTTGTTAAATATATTTATACATTTAGGTAGGTTATTTTATACCACTGGGAAAATGCTTTTTGTTATTTTATACTTATACCAGAGAGAATTAAAAAAGACGATTCATGTGATGTATTATCTATTTGCTCTGCTTTGTATCAAATGAAGAAAATCTAAATAACTGACTTCCCAACGCTGGTGTCTGGTCATTTTTTCAACCCATAAATATGTTAAACTTTGACTCAAACAAACCCCACTTTTTATTTCCCAATTTCTTTCAGGTAGGCCTTCAGTGGGGAACTGGTGTATCACCACTTTAAAAATATTTGTAATGTAAGATGATATATGTTTAAACTTTGGCAGAAATAAAAAAGATAATCCTCAGCAGCTCATGTGCAGACAACTAATATAAATGAATTCCACAGCTGCATAAACCAATTCGTCAAGAGTGATCGTGATAATATAAGCTCTAAAAAATAAAAAGTATTTGATGGCATATGTTCCATAAAAGCCTAACTGGAAAAAAGATGAATGATAATACACATATATACTACACTACATGGCCAACAATATGTGAACTCCCATTCAAATTTCAGCTACACTCGTTGCAGATTAGTGTATACAATCCAGCACACAAGCCATCTCCATAGACAACACTAAACACTAGAAATTTCTGGCCTGCTGGAGCTGCCCTGGCCAACTGTAAAGGTTGTTATAGTGAAGTGGAAATGTCTAGGAGCAACAACAGCATAGCCACAAAGTGGTAGGCTACACAAGCTCACAGAATAGAGCAGTAGAAATGCGTTCTCCAGAGTGATAAATCAAGCATTCACCGTCTGGCAGTCCGATAATAATGCCCATGATTTTGGAATGAGATGTTCAGTGAGCAGGTGTCCACATACTTTTGGCCATGTAATGTAATAGTACACCTTGAAATAAATCACATAAAACTTGCATCCGACTGTAGTGCCACAATACACGTTTTAAAATATGTTCCTTTCAATGTACGAAACCTTACCATTAGATAAGAACAAACAATATTGAATCAAGTTCACGGTTTTTGTCGTTTAAAAAATACTACATTAAATAGAAACACATATTGATAAAGCACTGGACATCTACTCCATTAACTGGAGCCCATGATACAATGTGCCACTTACTGCTTCTTGCCAGAAGTTATTACAAGCCCTATATTATCAGCACTAAATTAATGCTACAATGCTGGTCAGGTATAATGCTACTATAATATAATACTCCATACTATAATAATACTCTTACCTGGAGTCTGTGATAGTTTGTGCTACCTGGTGATTGCTGCCAGAAGTTATATTTCAAGCCCTATATCATCAGTGCTAAATTAATGCTACAATCCTATATAAGATTTGAGAGGTTACTGGAATATAGAAACCAGCTTAAATATTTAAACAGCCACCAGAGGGTAATATTCATCCATTATTTTAATAAAATAGTCACAGATTTTATCACTTTTTTTTTTTTTTTTTTTTACATATATACAAACATCACAACAACCTCTGTAGCTATGGATTATGATGTTTCAGTATTCTGACAAAGGGAAACAATGGTTTAGACACATAGCAAAAGGAGGAACACACCACATAAAAAGATTACAGAAATTTCAAACGGTATTAGCAACTCACTTGGACAGATTAGACATGTATTTCAGCCACATAAAGGCAAACAATGACTAACAGTAAAGTGAAACTGAAGCACCAAGCTTCCACCATCAGCAACAAGGGCAGTTTGTTTCCGTTTGTTTCTCATTAAAACTGCCAGGTGGGGAACTAAGAAAGACAAAAAGATCATTTGCATTCTGTTGCTATATCTCTAAGATCCGGTAAGGGCTGGAAAGCTCACACTAAAGTGCAGTTTTATCCTCCAAAAATGTAAAAGACCTTCATACAGGTAGTAGACACCCCAGAACACAGCAATGTGGGTCTCTGCCTACAAGCCGCGTACAACATGGAGATTAGGTGACATCCAGGCAGCAGGATATTTATTCAGTCAAGTCCCTGGTGCCAGAAGAGCAACAGAAAAGTCAGAGGAGACATTTGCACATTTCACTCCCAACACAAATATAGGAAGGCCCAATATTTTGCATATGCTCTCAATCACCCAGGACCCAAGACTTTACATTTTTTGTTCCACTACCTCAATTTTTTCCACAACCACTGCATTTTTTTCTCTTTTGGTCAAAATGTAATAGTGCAGACAATTGTCATGACATGGCAGTAATATGGAAAAGAAAGAATTTTTCACTTAGCTGCAACCCCCCCCCCCCAAAAAAAACTCCTCACTGGAAACATCAGCATTCGTGATAGCATTTTCATCCATGACACATAACCGTCAGCTTGATGCAACATATGGCCTCAATTAAGACTTCCATCACAATAAATACCTTTTAAAGTGTTCTGTTATTTTGCCATGTTTTTGTTTTTTTTGGGTAAGAGAATATGATATAATATGCAATGCAATAGCAGCTGGAGAGCCCAAGATTAAAAA
>JAOVYW010000101.1:1514567-1544009 GCA_025775045.1 Hiodon tergisus
TATATTTTTTGAGAGAGAGAGAGAGAGAGAGAGAGAGAGAGAGAGAGAGAGAGAGAGAGAGAGAGAGAGAGAGAGAGTGCATATAAACAACAATGGAAACAATTACTTTTCTCTTAGTGACATTGACCCCAGACTTTGTAAATCTATGCAGGGGTGGAGTTCATCTCTTCTCACCTCACTGCTTCCATCAGTAGGGGGAACCGAGGGCTGGGGCTGAATAGTGTGATTACCAGACCTTAAATTGCCACAAACTTACTTAGATCTAGCATAGGTCATTCACTGCTTTCATAGGTGCTTGTAAGCACTTACTGAAATGTCAAAGCCGTATTTATTTTGAAATAGCAGTCTAGAGCAATGAAAGCAGTGTTTTATACTGATATTTTGCAATATTTACCCATGATGTATTACTAGTGTCCAACAAAAAGGTTTTAGTCAGTTTTATTAGTGTTACAAATAAATATGCCAGATAGAGAAACTGATTACATGGAATGGGAATGAATATTAAGTAAAAAAAAAACAACCAAAGTATGGCTAACATTAAATTACATCAATTACCTTGAACATGATACATTACTTGTACGTCACAAAACTCAGTGAGAGAAAAAGCAATGCGATATATGCACTGATAAGTTATTAGAAATAAAAATCAGACACACTTAATGACATGATGGCTCTGGTTTATCACCAGCATTATCCCTGTGTCATGTTTCATTGTTGGAATGGCCACATCTTAAAAGCTAAAAGTGGACAAATTACATCACCGAATGTATCTAGTTTCCTGGAATAGTCAGATGGTTGCTAGGGTGTCATGTTTTTTGTAGAGACTGCATTTTTTTTAAAGAACCTTTTTGGATATCGAATGGGTAGAGACTCATTATTGTTATGGATAGCAGTGCCTTCGTGATTTAATTACTTGTCGGATTATTCTTTATTATCGAGTGGTGTCTGACATTAATAGTGAGAGTTCCACCAACACATAATGCTGTTTCCTGAAAAGGAATATCAGTTCAGGTTAAAAACAAAAACAGCTAAAGCAAAGGCTAAGAAAAAAGAGACTCAAACAATTTATGTACAGTTATATAAACAAAAATGACTATGGCCAGGCATGGGGCAATAAACAACAAGCACAAGTTCAACTTTTAAAATGTATTATTCTGTAACCCGACCAACCTCAGGCTAATAAGTTGGAAGTCTTAGTTAAAATGTAAGCATTTTTTAACAGCACACTCCTTGCTTGACAACAATATGAAGTGGCGTATTTTCATTATTTCATTGAATACAATCAACAATTAAGAAATGAATCTCTGTTTGTTCCTTTTGTGGTAACTGATACAACCCCTGGATGACAATTTTACATCTTAACTGCACAGTGGAAAGCTGTATCTAAGGCTTAAACTTTGGGCTGCTCCCCTTTCCCAGTCTTTCATCCAAGGTGAATGCAAGGGGCAACTGGCGGTATTGTGGTTAAGGTGACAGGTGTGTAACCAAAGGGTTGCTAATTACAATCCCATCCCGGCTGAGTCCTTGAGGTACTTAACCTGAATTTCTTCAGTAAATATCGAGCTGTACAAGTGGGTTAATTTAGAAATTGTAAGTTTTCTAAGTTGCTTTGGATAAAAGTATCTGTTGGCCAACTAAATTGTAAGATATTGATTTAATTTATTTTGTATGTGAGGTGATGTTTATTAGCATTACTATAATTATTATGTTTATTACCATATCCTAGCATTATAAATATGCTTGGTGTGTTGGTGTTCTGACTGGAAAGTCCAGAATGTTAGTTTGACACATTTTTGTTTAAGCATTTATAACTAAGTTGTAATGTAACGAGCAGTATTGTTTTTTCAAACTTTATGTTGCTGTGTATAATTGTTAAACCCTGCCAAATCTCTAAATACTTGAATACTTTATCCCTCTTTCACTTGATCAAGTGATGTTTTATTTTTATTTAGTAACAGAACCCCAACATTAAAAGGGTAAGTTGTTGTATATGTGCCTCCTTTCCTTGAATTAATTACATTAATTTGTTGTGATTTAGCCTGAGCCCTGTTGATCTAATAATAGGCTAAGTCTCTCTAGTTCTCACTCAAGTACAGTTTCATGCGGGCACTCGCGATGAAACCAAATACCCTCATCATTACTCAGGAACTACTAACATTATATTATTCCTTTAAAGTTACTGAACCTTCCAAGTATGAAAATGAACGCAACAACAACAGGCAAGGGATGTAATGAGAATATATAAAAGTATGTATGAGATACAGGACAATATATAACACCTAGTACAGACTGTCACCAGGGTAACCATAAATTAAGAACAGCAGGAAACTAGGAGCAAAGCCGACCAGCGATTAGTTTAGTTTTTGCAGTATTTTAAAGTATTTAAGTACTTGTAATGACTTTGTTTTATTGACATGCATAATAGTTAACGCCTGAAAATACAAAATCAAACCTATTAAAGGTCACAACCCAAATTAGATGTTCCGAAGGGTTGTGGAGAAGTGATACGATGAAAAAATCAGGATTTATGAGAAAGGTAGACTAAATTGACATCATATAATCTGTATTTTTTGCTTGTGATGCTAAAATAGAGCGGCTTACAAGCTTGGTAGCTAAATTAATTAACTGTGAGCTTGATCTGCTGTTAAGCTTGCTGGTGGTTCCACGAAATGGGTAGAAGAGGGGTTTCAATGATTTCCAATTTTTACAACTTGGTTAAAAGACATTTTAGGTCAAGTGAGCACATTAACGCAGCTCCAACTCCAACCACTATTACCTGCCCTGTGAATCTCAATAGATGTGATAGCCATAAAATGGCACATGAACATTTTTTATTTATCTGTAATTAATAAGTGAATATGTTTCTGTATTGCAGTTCAAGAAAAAAGTACCGTAACAGTCTTTGAGACACCAATAAATTTGTAAAGTGTACCACTTACCACTGTCTCCTAGAATTGAGCAGGATTAACCATTGTCGCAGGCAAAAAAGGCTGTGAACCACTGACATAAACAATTCCATAACTCCATAAAATGTTGTTCTAATAAATTGCGTACTTGTTAAGATAATGTTTGAATTCTTAATATATTAATGACTGAGAGAGCACACAATGCTGACGTAGTGTGGGCAAGAAAGCTTCATAGAGTTTCATAGCAGCCAGGAAAAAATGTTACACATGGATCATGTATTATATAGCTGATCTTACAAAAAAACTACATTAAAACTCTATTAGTATTTTATATTCTATTGTTTGCTTTGTTTATGCACATTACTTCAGCATGCACATACAGCGTCTCATAAGCTATTAAATTGTGTTATATTCGTTTCTAATGTGAGTTTTATTTGTATTCCAGCTGGTTAGCAAATCAGTTCTCTTGTACTTAGAAAATGCCCATTCCATAAATATTTAAACATAGTGCAACCCTACCTTATATTCCTGGGTGATATGTAATACATAGACATATCTAAAGAACAGGTGTATCTCTGGATACATGTAATGACACAAAACTAAAAATTGGGAGAAACAGAACCCGAGAACTATATGAATCTTGTTTGCTATTATTCACAACCTTATAACAGCTCAAAAAACAGTACTACCATTCAGGAAAATCAAGGAAAATGTAGTATAGTTAATGCCAATTGCATCTTATGCAGAAGACAAGTGAGACATGCCGTTATATCTATTGAAATGAAGGCAGAACCAACTAGTTTGCATTCACCCCAGGCCTGGAGTGCAGTCATTGTACTCCATGGATGAACAGGCTGATACTGAATCACTTTCATGATCTCTGGTGTGTGCCATTGTCAGTGTTGCAGTTTTTTATAGGTGATTGTTTAACCTTGACCTGTCTTTTTAATCATCCCTGACTGCCTTCAGTCAGCCGTTTGTTTACCGGCGACAACCGAGTGTGAGACAGGTGTGGGGAATGTCATTGCATGCTGTTGATGGCTCAAGGTAATCTGCAGCCCAGGGTGCAAAGAAAAACAAACAAATAAAAAGCTGTCATTGTGAAATGGCTACAGTGAAACATGCCCCACTTTCCATTGGTTGCAGTTTTTTTTAATGTATTAGTAACATGGAATGTTTGAAAAAAGTAATCCTTCTTGGGACAATAGCTCATTCAACCAGTCAAAACCAAAGCAAAACAAAGTCATTTCACTGCTCAGTATGGCTTGATGTGCAAATGTCTCTACCAAGTTTGGTGTTTACTTGAATAACAAGTACATAAGAAACTACTTTACATAAGAAAAAGAATGGGGTTACACCAAGGATGACAGTTTAAAGAGCAATTGGTTTCTTTATGCCTTCAAAAGTTTTTATTTATTTATTTACTTTTACAATGTACCTTGGAGATTTGGCTTCAAAAAGCTCAACTCATTCTGCTACGCTCAACTCATTTCACTCAACAAGAAAGGAGACAGATCTGAACAAACAGTGTAAAAAGTCAAACCAAAACCAAAGAGAAGCCCAAAAAGAATATGAGATTAAATTTTCTACTGTTTCTTATATGGTTATTGTTACTACTCAGAGATCATAAAATGGTGACTTGGTGAGGGTTGTAAAAGCACATTGACACTCTAATCTTGATTATACTCAAAGGTAATGTTTAGTTCCATAGAATGCCTTCATAAAGGGGATTTTCACCCCAGTGGACCTTAGGTTTGTTTTGTTTGTTTGAGACATTTCTAGGTCAAAGAGATGTCTTTCACACATAATTGGCTTTGTGGAATTTGCAAAGCCTCTATGTTATACCGATTGCCCTATACATTTTTTTGTTTGTTTGTATGGTTGTCCTTGATAGAACCATTGAACGTCTTCCAGCGATGTTCCTATCTGCCATGTTACAAACTCTATTCCAAATGGATGTTTACGCTCACTCACCCAATACAATGTTAGACTGTTTATTGTTTTGTAAATGTAAGTCGTAGGTGCAACAAAATGTTTGATGACGTTAGGTTGTCATTGTGTGATTGACAATGTTGTTATAAAGAATGAAATGTCACTGTTAGCGGATATTTCAAAAGACGGCATTTGCCTTGTTTAAACTGCTAGCAACAGAAATGTATAAAACTAAAGTCATACACCAATGTAACACTACCATATGCCATAATTCCATAATCCATAATTATTACAATAAATTCATACCTATGATTATTGTTTTAACTGTTATCATGTAACTTACAGAGTTGGTTTTCCTTTGTTTGTTCATTGTTTCTGCATGTCATGTAAAGAAACATTTGGAGCAGGTGAAGAGTGTTTTTATCAGGTAAACAAGTTGCAAATTTGTACAGGAAGTGATGTCGCACCATAGTGTAAAAGCACCTAAATATATGTTTATAGCAGGAGAGAGGGTAGGTAATTGAAAACTGTTGTTGATTGTAGATTGTAATTTAAGTGCTCCAGCTATTCCAGCTATTGAGTTAATGGTTGTTTTGTTTTTAAGTTTTGTTCTCTGATGTCCATTTTGTTTTTTTTGTTGTTTTTTATCTCCTTCATTTCATCGTTCATCCTGGGTGAATTTCTGTGGCTACGTCTACATGCACCTCATTATGTCCTTGACCACCTGGTCACAGGTGGATTCATTGCAAGAGGTGACATTTTTCCCAGTATCTGCAAGACTACAAACTCATGTTCTCTTGGCCCATACTTTTCCTTCTTTTACATGGTGATACTGAATCAAACATGTTTGATGCAGAATATAGCAAAGAAGATTAAAGAAAAAAATTGTTGGATTTACTGGCATTGCAGGCTGCAACAAATACAGTTGCATCTGCCTGAGATCCTGGTAAAACACATTCAAATGCTGAATGGTGGTGTCTCTACCCGTTTGCTGTTCTTGACCCTTTGGCCTGTTACATTGTCTCGTTTCCGATCATTAAAGCTGCAATTAATGAAATCATGGACATGTTTTACTGGGACGGGTCAATGCTAGCATGAAGGATGATCGTATATGTATGTGTCACGTACGCTGACAGTTTTGGTTCACATATGCACAGAGTGCTGTTGAGGACATACTTCAAAGTCCCAAAGATCAATTTGAAAATACAGCTGAAGCCAGCGGGACCTGGAGCAAGTTATTTTTCATCCGCTAACTTTACTTTATTTTTACGGAAACTCATATTGTGTCTAACTTTTTGCTGCCAAACTGTGTAATATAGCTAAATATTAGCAATACCTATTGTCTTCTAAATAAATAATGTTTGACAAAATGAGGTCTTTATCGCGATTGTAAAATTTGATAATGTTATGCCAAGCCTAGTGTTTCTTGCTAACTTCTTAGCTCTCCAAACCTGTGTAGCTAACATTAGCAACTGTAAACCTGAATCTTTTTTACTGGCATAGTAGAATTGACGGCTGTTGGTTCCGACAGTCAATCTTTCCCAGTCCTGGCTGCTCTGCTATCCTGCTTTTAAATCGGTAAATCTAGAATAGTGTTCAGTGCCGGTGGGAAAAGCAATGCAACTTTTGGGCAATATCTCATCTATCTAGCATTGCAGTATCTACATTTGCCATGGATACCAGAACACGTAGTATTCTATTATTAGACAAACTTCTAGTCATTATAGTCATGATTATATACAGTATGTATAGAGTGAACATTCCCCCTTAATACAATACAACATAGTTAACCCACCTATTAAAAATAATTTAATGTTTGTCATATTTAGCCAGCAGTTATAATTTACCAATTAGCTTCTCACTCTTAATTACTTTAAACTTAGTACCCAAGGTCACCTGTATTCGCTTACTGATTAAATGAAAAAGAACACTGTTGAGATTTGTTAGAATATGTTTGCACAAAATTATTCATGTATTATTTAAAAAGTCACTGGATAAGACATTTTGAAAGATCAGTTTTCCATACATGCTTTATGTGCTGCTGCATGGCCAGATAATAATTCATCTTTCTTATCTACGGGAAGGAAGAGCAGTGCCAATTTTAGAGGTGTAAGTGTACTTTTCTAATAATGGAAGATGCAACTTGTGTTAAGTGTGCATAATTCAAATAAAGTGTGCATGATGAAGTGTATAATATTTTCACGTTAAGAGACGTTGGTAGAATCCTGTGGCAAACGTTACGTTCGTCTATATGTATATTATATTAGGTGCTCCAGGGTGACTTTATCAGGTGGAAGTTTATTAATACATTAATATAAATCTTGGGTAGTTAAATTACTGGTCCAACTAAGTTATCAAGCAGTGAAATATCTGAGTGGGTAATGCATGCATTTGTTAATGCCATCTGAAATCAGTGTGAAATATTTTAACTGCATTTTTCTGTTTATTAGCCTAGACCATTGTAGACAAACAACAGAGCTGCATGAATGAAAGGGGCAGTCAAACAAATAGAAATACATCTACAGGAGTCATAATTACAGTATATCAGTGTGTTCGCTAAATTAATAAAAATGTGTTAAATCAATTTCAAATGTTTTAATTGGTTAATGATTGACGTGTAGATTCTTCCATTGTTAAATTTGGTTTAATAATAATGCGTTATAAATAAATTACACATCAAGTTATATGTTTAAAGTACTTATTGTTGCATTTTAATATTTTCTTTTTTTTGTGACTATTGTATTGCTTCACAGTTTAATTTGACTTATATTGTTGCTATCTGAACTGCTTCTCTTGTGAAAATAGGGCCTATAAATCTTAAGCACTTTATATTTCAGTGTTTATGCAGAAAAGAAAGCAGGCAGAGTGAGGAGTGCAGATGGGCCTGGCTCTCGTTATTGCTGGTGTTTATTTATCACATTCTACAGGGAGCTTGTTGAGCTACAGCTGGCTGGCTTCCCCACACGTACAAAATTGCTGGAACAAAGCAGATGGCCCAGCCTTGGCAAATACTCTGAGAGTTCCAGGAAAAATGACCCCACTGGAAGATTATCAGCATCTCGTTCTACTGTGGCAGGCTCTAACCTTAAACTAAGGTGTATTTATCTCACAAGGTGGGATGGAGGTATAACAGCAATGTTTTTAATCGTTAATACGGAGAAACATCAGGTCCTACTGTGGCAGGGAACATCATTATACAATAACAGAGGATCGTCGTTTTATTTATTTGTGTAACACCAAATCCAATTCTTGTATTTCGCTGTGTTACACAGCCTGAACAGAAAGAATTGGAATTTTACTGAAACGGCATTAAGAGTAACACCTGTAAAAAGAGTAACACCTGTAAATTCATGCAATTTTAACGTCACCAGATATTAGATTTGTATTTTAAAAAACATTTTTCTTACAAATATAATAATTCCTAGATCTTTTATACATATTATATACATGCATTATATTCGGATGTGGTATGGTGTTACAAATCTATTATGATCAAAAGATTGTTACTCTCTCCCACTCATTTATTTTATGCAAAACTTTGGGCAAAAAAGTTTAGCCATAAATTGTAATTATATCATGACAGTGGCCAAGACTTTGTAACCTTTCAAAATTTCAGACCTACCAATGAAAATTTTAGACATATAGCTAAAGAAAGCATACCTTTACCGAGCGAACACAATTTAATTAGTGAGGTTGACATAAGAGAGCCTAAAGACTAAAAAGTCTTTTAAAATGTGTTAAATTGTAAGCCCTTTGCCCAGCTTAAACAGGGAAACACATCTAGGATTTGAACCTGGATACATACACCCCAAGAAACTGCTAAACCAAGTAAGGGCCAGACTAAATCAAAGTTGTTCCGTTGCAACACACGTGGCAAAATCTTTCCAAGGATCAAAACACAAGAAAAGCTATTTTTACCCTTCAAAAAGGCCTATCATGTATGGGTGAAGACAGAGAGATTGCCTGTATCCACTGACCAAATCTGAACATTTCGAGCGATTACTCACATGGCAAGCATCTCGTAGAACCGTATTTTAAACCATTGTGAAACCAAATCAGATGTACACAAAAAGCCTAAAAAACTCAAGGCAGCCCATAGGCCACACACAAAACACAAATCATTAATTTAAAAAATTTAAAAACTTTAACGGTACATCCTACCTACTCAAAACAGAGCCATGAAGCAGTGTCTCTTTGTGATCTTTGTAGTTCACCTGGTATGGTCACAATGGGGCACTGATAGGGAATAGGAACCCAAGTGCGGAGGTGCACAAAACCTGGAAATAGGCAGAGGTCGAAGCGGGCAAACGAGTGTGTCTGAGGAAGTCCGCGAGTTGTGGTCAAAGAGACAGGTAAATAGGTCGATCGATTAGCAAACACAGAGAGGTCAATCCAAGTACTGATGGCCAAAGGAACAGGCAGACGGGTCAATGGTAGGGTAACAATACACAACCGTGGTATCAAGGTGGCATGGCACAGAAAACACTTTGGCAAGATATTTCTAAGATTGAGTATTGACTGGAAGTTACTGAGGCTTTTATAAGCAGAGGAGTGGGAAGCAGGATACCAGAGATGAAGATTCAGAACTAATGAGAAGAGTACAGGATGAAGAACTGCACATGGTGTTTGTGGAATGTTAATTGAATAATTGCTCATTATGCTGAGGAAGGGAGAAACCATCAGTATTCAAGAGACGTTGATCTCTGGTAGCAGACTAGGGAAGGGCCAGGTGTAGATGTGATAGGTATATTCCAGGAATACAACATATATATAAGATATTTCACTCACTCTTTTTTCTCCATCCAATCTGCGACAGTTATATTCAGCTACTGATTTTTTAAGACACGGTGCTCCATTACAATCACCCTGTCAACCAAATTTCCATGTATTGAGTTCAAACAAACTGGAACACTAACAAAGAACGCATAGAAGTTATAATGACTTTAAAAAAGGCCGACATTCGGCTTGTATCATTAAACATTTTACTACTTGCATTATACCTGCATGAGGCAAAAATATCCCTCTCAAATTAAGATATGCATGGCTTGGTCTTGGCAAACAGACACCGAGTTGCTTCATAGAACTGAAACAATGTAACATGTGGAGGTCAAAATTACACGCACACAGATGCACTCCTTACCCGGTGCTTCTGTGCCCACCCCAAGAGTTTGCATAATAAATTATTTTAAAAAACATTCATTGTTTTCATAATTAGGCCCCCCCACGAAAATGAAAAGCCCGTCCACTGCTTTTCTTCTGCTGCCGTTTCTGAAACACACTCAACACAAGAGAAAAACCTGCATAGGCAAACAGTCCTGCACAGACACACAAGCCCACAAAAGCCTAGCTGTTCCGTGCACAGGGCTGCAACTGGGGAAGAATCACTGCTATAGGATAGCAGTGTATTTCATCTTTTATTTCCTCACCCATATCTTTTAAGCTGCAGTGTTGTACAGAGACCATTATGGTTCCTTAAAATGCATTCCCGCTGCCTAGAAAGATCAGGGGACCTACAAAGCCCTTTGGCCCCTCAAAGCAATCTCCCATCAGCATTGCAAGCTGTGTACTTTACAACAATGAATTGTCCTGCAATGCAATTCTACCACAAGAGGGAAACATTCCCCATCTACTAAAACAGGCAGCTACTGGGGAAAGGCATGATCCCTGTGATAAGGCAGTAGGAGGTAAAAGGTCCTGTAAAATCAAATGGCAGCAGGAAAAAAGACAGTTTTCCTAGGGAATGGAAACATGTGTCGAGTATGCACACTGTACTAGAATGGCTAATACCTGGCACTGTATATTCTCACAGTCTATAAACGTGCTCAAAGTCTTCCAATGTACATAGTTTGATAAGGAATGAAACGCGAAAAATGTACATATACATCACACTGTGCTTCAGTAAGTTATATGTGTTTTACACCTTAGATGCACTGCACACGATATGTATATAAGGCACAAATGTATTTACACACTGTGGGCATGCACCTGACAGCCACGCCGTCCAAAGCTGAACAATGGACTGGCAGCCATGCCGAGAGGGTAATCGCACTCAGGTGCCAACAAGGAAAAGAAAGACTGGATGGAACGCCAGTGGGGGTTGTGGTATTCTGTAACCTGTTTTTGTTAGTTGTCCCTGAGGGAGGTTTGGGTTTGCGTTTGGGTTTGGCTTTTGGTTTGGGTTTGGGTTTTCTATTTTTGTTGTTTCTCCGAATATTCAAGTTTGTTTAATAAAAGACACAGAATAAAAGGCTGAAACATTCCTCCGATGCCTTGTTCCCTGGCCGCTCTCGGGCCCAGCACACCCTCGCGTGTCTCACACACACAGAATGTCTAGTACATCACACTGTTTTGACACCACCAGCACAGATCAAACAAATAGTTCTGCTGACCAAAGAGCTTACCATAGGTTTCCACTATCTCTATCATGATATTATTCTCGTCCTTTCTGCTGAAACAGATGCAAGCTTTCTTTTGTAATTAGTAAAGAATAGATGTGTTCCACATTAGCATTGGCTCTACTAAAGGTATAATCATTGCATACTAAGAACTTAAATATGTTTGGTTATAGCCTTTAATAGCTAGTGATTACATGGCAGTGCAGCCATTAACTGTTAAATTGGAGTTGATTGGAGGGTTGAGGTCCACTTCTATTGTATTCGCTGTCTATTTGGATTTGAACTAATCAAAGTATCATCATACCACATCCAAAATGCGGAGTGTGTATAAAAATCTAACTTTCACTTTTTTATTGTGCTATCACTTCTAGGATATTAGAATAGAATCATTATTGAGTTTGTTATATTATAATACAGCTTTCAAAATAACCAGCAGGGGCTGCGTACCATTTTCAGATTTCAGACCGCTGAATAGCTCAGGTGAGAAGTATCTGAGTACCCAGAGCAGAGAGCGGGCCGAAGGGTGACGATAACTCAAAAAACCTCCCTGAGAGGAAGGAAAGGGAAGATCCCACGGAAAGAGGAGAGAGAGAGAGAAGAAAAAAAAACCAAACACTTACAGTATGACACCTCAGTGTGGACTGGATTTAATCTCCAATGAGATGGTGGCTAATCCATTTGAAAGTGTGTGAGCTCCAGCCTCCAAGGGGAGAAAGAAAGGCTTTTACAGTATGTTCCTGGTCAATTGTGAGGTACTATACTTAACTTCTGAGGTGCTGAACATGTTTTATTTTTTTTTGTAATAAATATACCAATAACCCTTCTTGCCATTCAGTGTTGTAATTAAACACACTGTTTGTATATATATATATGAACATTTGAAATCGAATGATTCTGTATTAATGTGACTTGACCCAAAACATTTCACATAACACCATTGTTTTTGAATCCACTCCTTATGCACAGGTATTAATAGGTTACAATATAATAAATCAAAAGAGCAATGTTTTTCATTTAAAAAAAAAAAAACATGATGGCAGTTTTGTATGATGCATCCCCTAATTTAATTCACTTTGATAGTTTTCAGCCATGTGAAATCACACAAAACAAACATGTTTCTACTTGTTCAATGGGTGCATGCAACCCCAGAATATTTTCTTCAGGCAGTATGGCCGTCATTCTATATAGACATTCATTTTATATAGAGAAAGAAAAATTCTGTAACAAAATGTTATTTTCTGATATTTACCCCACAGCTCACTTCAATAACTGACGTGTTAATTTATCCTGCAAGACTTCTTACCTCAAAACAACACTGCCCCCTGCTGACAATATTAATAAGATGCAGCTTTTTGCCTCATCAAACTTCAGTTGGGGCTGGAAGGCATTCCCTTGTTTTGAAAGAAAATAATATTTATTTTTTATCAATTATTTAGCATCATGTGTAAAATAAATAAGGCAAATTGACATCAGGTAGTGTGACAGTGAATGTCCACAATTTGTAGTCCAATCTTGTAGATATGAATAATTTATTTTAAGAGACATGTTGTCAACGGATATTGATGCAATAAGATTATGTACTGGGTTTTGTCAAGGCCTGGGTACATTTCTAAATGAGTGGTCTTGAAAATAGGTAATCTCTTGCAAATGCTTAGTTCATTTTAAGCTTTCTTGCAAACATGTTAAATATACACATTATTTTAAATATGTATTACATAAACCCATTGCAAATATATTGCTTTTCCAATAGACTACTTAACATTATTCAGTTTTAAATCAATTTTAAACTAATGCAAGCTCCATGAAAACAAGGCATGTGTTATTTTTCTACAAAACCTGCAGAACTGCAAAACAATGTCTTGAACAATATCTTTTGAATCATTTACACTAAAGCTGACACCAAATCAAGCTAATAGTACTTTACATAGCTGTATTTAAAGGCCTTTTCTTTATACAATTAGAAGAAATAAGAAACTTAAGAAAAACGGTATTAAATACAATTTTATTAAATTTGTGTTTTGTCAAAGTTTTTTTTTAGGGAGTATAAGAACACATCATGTTTACATCCCTCAGTATATTCAAAGTAAAGGCATTAATTATTAAACATAACAAAATAATAATAATAAGAGGACAGATCTCCTGTTATTCAGAGAACCTTTTTGTCTTATCATGGTGGCTTGTATCATTGCATAGTATATATATTTAAATTATATAACTTTAATGACATGTTTATGCATTGAAGTTCATTCAATTACCAAGCTAAAATGTAATGAGTACATACAAATTGAAAAGGTTTTAAAGGTTTTGTTTTAGTTTTTTGTGAATTATGAATTATTCCAAAATATCACTTCAGTTAAGTCCAGAAACATTTTAGTTTGAAATGTTGTATTGCCCTAAAGGAGGGTTTTAATACAATGCAGGTAATCGCCATAGGGCACTATTAATGAATAGTTTTGCATGATAAAACACTCTTAGCCTTATAATTCCTTCCCCTGTTGGTTAATCAGCCTACAAGTGTGTGCATATAACAACTTATCCTCAAGTGTGATTCATTTTAAATAAGCCCCCTTTTTAATTCCATATTTGTATCGAGTTCTCAAGGTGAGGCCCATGTCATTGTTCCATGTATCATTAGATGAAGATTGAAAGTTAATTATGCAGAAGCTGTTAGGGGTGCTGGAATTCAATTCCTCCAATATACACTATATGAAAAAAAGTATTGGGATACCTACACATTACACCTACAGGAGCATGTATGACATCCCATTCTAAATCCATAGGCATTAATATTGAGTTGGTCCCCCCTTTCCAGCTTCAAAAGATTCCACTCTTCTAGGAAGGCTTTCTACAAGATTTTGGAGTGTATCTGTTGGAATTATTACCCATTCTTCCAGATGAGCATTTGTGAGGTCAGACACAAGAGGGCCTGGCTCGCAATCTCGAGCGAAAAAAAGGGCTTTCCCCAAACTGTTTCCACAAAGTTGGAAGCATAGAATTTTCCAAAATGACTTGGTGAGCTGAGGCATTAACATTTCCCTTCAGTGGAACCAAGGGGCCTAGGCCAACCCTAGAAAAACAGCCCCATAGTATTTTCCCTCCTCCACCAAACTTTACTGTTGGCACAATCTGGTCAGGCAGGAAACGTTCTCCTGGCATTCGCCAAATCCAGACTCGTCCATCAGACTGCCAGATAGAGAAACGTGATTCCTCACTCCACAGAACACGTTTCCACCGCTCCAGAGTCAAGTGGCGGCGTGCTTAAAACCACTCCATCCGACGCTTGGCATTGTGCTTGGTGAAGTAAAGCTTGCATACAGCTGCTCGACCATTGAATCCCATGCTATGATGCTCCCGGCGCACAGATTTTGTGCTGATGTTAATGCCAGAGGGTTTGGAACTCTGCAGTTATTGAGTCAGCAGAGGGTTGGCAACTTTTACGCACTCTGCACCTCAGCACTCGACAATCTTGCTTTGTAACCTTACGTGGTCTGCCACATCGTGGCTGAGTTTCTGTGGATTTCACTTTGAAATAATACCACTTACAGTTGATCGTGGAATATCTATCAAATTCAGTGAGCTCTTTAGAATGACCCATTCTTTCACAAATGTTTGTAAAGGCAGACTGCATGGCTAGGTGCTTGATTTTATACACCTGTGGCAATGGGACTAAATTAAACACCTGAATTCAATGATTAAGAGGTGTGGCCCAATACTTTTGTCCATATAGTGTACTTTAATTAGAATTGATGTATTTTTGTATGTAGTTTATGATTGAAAATTTCTTAAAATATGTCAATCCCCAAAATTATATGTTTCATGTTATATAATATAAAGAGTAACATATACTTAAGAAAGTGAAATTAAATAAATTCTTGCTAATATTTCAGTTATAACGAATATGCATGGCCTGGAAGTTGGAAGTTTACATGCAGTTTTATTGACTCGAAAAGCGATGTTCTGCTTGTATATTTGGACAGTTAATATACTTTAGAGTTAATTGTGTAATTGTATATTTAATATAATGATTATAATAATAACAATGCATTTTATTTATAGACCAGTTTTAAGATCTTTTCAGATCAGAGTGCTGTATGTTTAGCTAAAATCAGCTAAAAAGCAGCTCCTCCTAAAATAAACTTACCGCAAGCATACCCAGAAATGGATAGGGCTGTTTAATTTTGGACTCCATCAAATTGTTTCGAGTTGGTTTAAAATACACATTTAAATTCCTCTATTGTCAAACAAGGTTGAGATGCAATAGATCTTGTTCTGGTTCTGTGAAAAAAAGAGCCTCAAATTGCATGCTTTCTGTAGGCCTGGAGAAGAGCTGCAATCCTCCATCTGATAGAAACTTTGTTTCAGGTAATATCCTGCAGTGAAGTGGCTACCCACTTATCCTTTGGTTCTTGATGGAGTTGTCTGGATAATCCTGATGGATGTTTTCTTCTCCAGATACAACTCTCCATCTCTCAAGTGTTATTTGCAAGATTCACATTCCTGGAGACTTCCATGACATGCGGAAGTGTGCAGGTAAAATTATATGACCCATATTGGTAGAAAAATGTTTCTTAGGTTCTGTACCATCGCTTACTCCGACCTGGGAAGTTGTAAGGTTGTGTGATTCTCACAACCAGTTTAAAGACCAAGCATGCCCTATGCTTCTTCTGAAAAGATGACAGCTGGACCCCAGGCAAATGTTGATGCTGTTGGCTGTAGACTAGCCGCTGTTGAGTCTGAGCATTAAGCAATACATTTGCGGTTAATTAATTTGCAGTGAACAATTTCTAAACTGCATATAAACTGCATATTATGAGTGGGTCATTTCCTGAAAAAGAAAACATTTTGCCCCTTGCAAAAAGTTAACTTAATATCAATCTAAAATCGAATATTCAAGATAGCATTAGAGGCAGCATACATTAGTCAACCAGAAACAGATGCTTGTGGAGCATTTTTTCCATCAACATGGATTGCAAACCTGGCGACTGTTAGCAACATTTGTTAGTAAGTTAGTAAACTAGTTAACAGTAATCTAATTGATGGTTTTGGCAAAACATTAGTCAACGTGTGGTGGAGACAATTAAACATATAACAACCATATAGTCTAAATATTCATATATTGTATGAAAATAATAAAATTTTTAAAGAATTGTATTATTTAAAGTTTTGGTTAGTTTAACTTAGTTGACAGGTTATGCTTAACTGCATCAACCTATGAGTAATTAACAACAAGAAATATATAGACAATAGAGACACACCGTACCTCTAATATGAATGGTGAAACAACACACATTAACATACATTATTGTGCAAGCTTCCTACCACAATCCCAGTGAATCAAGTCCCAAAGAAAGACAATCGTTGTGCAGGTGACACTAGTTTTTCGGATTCTGACGGAATAATTGATTCTTGAGGGTTACCTAAAATGTCCTTTTTACTGTAATGTAACACTTTTAATCTTACACTTTAGTTAAGAGTCTTATGGTACGAAGCTATACTAACTTATGACATGTAGTTTATTTTGCAACCATAAACTATTACCAAAAGTTTGGTCACGGAACTTATGATCAACTAAATAATCAACGGCTTCTTTGAAGTATCATCTAGACCCTTTTATTTATTCTTCATAAGAAATTGTTTTAAGGGTAGTCTCTATTCAAAATAGTAAATGCTCTGCTCTTTCATTTATATGAGTTATTTATGGCACAACCAACAAAATCAAGCTAATTAATAATTAAATGCTGGAATCGTTATTTAAATATTATTCATTGTTCAGATTTTGTACTGCACCAAAGATATTGTGTTAATCATGAAAAGCCCTTAATATGATGTTTTATTCTGGTTATAGATGATGAAATGCCATGCAATACAGTTCTACGATGCATAATATTAAGACAATGATATTTATTAACACATGTATTCTAGCTATGCGGTCACATGATGTGTTGGGGTCACCACATGATAGACCAAACAAAATAATTTTGTCAAGCAAGAAAGGGACAGCAATAGTGTAAGGGGAATTTTGACATCAGTCTGTTCTGGATACTGAGTACTGTGTTATTGTAGATTTTATTATTTTTATTTTTATTTATATCTCTGACCTAAATAAGAAATTTTCCAACCATTACTGAATATTGTGTGGGTTATCACATTTTTTTCCCAAGAAAACACTCACATAGAGATTTCTTATTTTCCTTTCTTTCTTGGAGGCATTCTTATGTATCTTATTTGTATATTCCATTTATTTCCTTTAAAATGTACAATTTAGGTGCTTAGCTGATGCTTTCATCCAAAGCAACTTACACAGCTTGACATTTTTACATTTCTACTTTCACTTTTACAGGTGGATATTTTTACTGAAGCAATTCAGGTTGAGTACAACAGCTGGTGTGGGAACTGGTAACCTTTTGGTTATAAGCCCTGTTGTTAAACATTCTTGTAGCAGGGCACCATAAGCCCAGGAGCTTAAAGTAAAATGAAAAATAACTGTGCTATATTAAACTTATTTTAAAATGCTGCCACTTGTTCTGAGATATTTATGTGTGATAGCCCATTGTTACATTTTGATAAATGAAAGCTAGGATGTCCCACATCTTGGTCATCTCCTCTGTTTAAGGCAGGATCCAAGTTTATTTTAAAGTCATGATGTAATCTTAATTCCGATCACTGGTGGGTGAATCACTGCATTTCTATAGGGGCTCACTCAGACAAGTGTGATTAATACCAGGAAAAAATTGGCAAAAAGTCAGACTAACATAAGAATAAAAATTGCATCAAATGACAATCACGATAATACCAAAATCCTTGTATACAGATTTTCTGCAAAAAACTCTCTACAAAATAGATTTCAAGAAAAGGAAAACAGTGACTTCCTTGAGATACTAGTGGCACAATTTTTCCGCTGCAGCCACTTGCTGTTGACTGACCAAACTTTATCACAGATTAACTCACTGATTGGATGTTGAGCTCCTAATCATTTTAAATCAAATTTCTCCTGCAACTGCGAAGTACTGTGTGGAACACAGCCGGCAGCCACGCCCTTGAGCCCGGAGAAAGAGTTGAAGGACAGCACCACAGTGGGGGAGGACCACACCCTCTAATAAGACCTTGTTGCGCACCTGACCATGGTTCCACTAATGGTAATCACACTTAGGTGCCAACAATCCCAGGCCCTTTTAAAAGAGCCAGCTCATCGGAGAGTTAGAACAGTTGAACTGGAAGTGGCTGGATTGTGTGCGCGCTGTATGATTTAGAGAGTCCGAGTCCAAAAGGGAGGTTTTGTTTACTGGTTAAAGTTGATGTGCTACATACTGAAATGCTCTGTGAGCTGATAATCTACATGATTCATGTTTGGGATACTGAATTTAGTTTTAGGAAGCATTTTTATCAGTTCTCCCAATAGCGCATGAATTGACTGCAAGCAGAAATGTATGGAATGTTAACATTTTTACTCAAATGACGCTGCAGCTACATATTTGTACCATTTGTGGGTCTAAGTACACGACTGACGAATGCGTGTTGACCTAGTTTTTCCTGAGGTGCATGGTGAACTACCCCACAACTTGAACAAGGTTGAAAAACTGAAAAAAACTGTCTTTGCTTTACCAGAGCAACCATGCTACAAAACATTTCAGCTCCAATCTGCACCATTACATGCTTGCAAATGTAATTTAGTTTTCTACGTAAGTATCTTGAAAGCTGGATATCAAAGCAATTTATTGCCTTTTTACAACGTGTAGCAATTATGCAGAAAGATCAGTTTTAATCAGTCTACTATGGTATTTCTGCTTCATAGACATCACGAAACGTGTAGTTGTTAAGCAAAAGAAAGGTCAGGGTTGACACACAGCATCCAGTGTTTTGGCTGATCGACATTTAATGTGACAGAGCCAGAGAGGCAGACATGCATCACCAAGTGAGCTTAAACGGTAGTTTGAAGGTGGATCGAAGACCAGACGATCAGCAAGAAGACCACTTTTCCCAAGGAAAATAATGGGCTAAAGTAGGGCTCGGACACGGGAGGATTAGATTGGAATGTGTGTTGCAGGTCTGGATGTGAATGTATTCATCCAGACTGACCACAGTTTCCACTGGTTAGCAAGAGAGTGATGAGAAAATTTTAAATTGGGAAATGACTATGTAGAACAGTCGTTCAGGAACTAGTAGTTTTTTCTTTTTGTATATCACAGATGGAATATGTGCCATTTTAAATAACATCAAAGCCATTTTTCTTTAGCAGGATTGACTAAAATAATTTGCTCTTATTAAATTATTTTAAATGTTGTAGCTCAAAGGCATAAATTATAAAACTACACAATTTTCTATAGTTCTATAGTCTTAAGTAGAAAAGCATTCACACATCAAGAAGATTTCTTGTAGATTCATGGAAACTTACAGAGGTCAATAAAAAGTTCTGCTCACCCGCAACAGACTCAGTTTTTAATTACATTTTAAATACTATTTTCCCCATACAAGCTGTGGATCCTACCCCATGGTTTTCTAAAGACCAAAACCTCTATAACGGGCACATCATCCCACATAAATACAATTATTATGCCCCCATAAAGACCTCTATGTCTCCGATTCAGGGTTACCATAAGTTACCACTTCTTTTCACTTTCTAAAGGGGTTAAAAAGGGATTAAAGGGCTCAGCTATCCTAAAATTCAGGGGGGAAATATATAATACATTTTATTGGACATAAATATGATTTAACACATTCAAACACCTGAATAACTCATTCTCAGTTGGATATTAAATCTTCACAGTTCTCTCATTAAAAAGATATTAACTCTAAATCCTTCAAGATACTACACGCAGTGGTTGACTCTTTTGCTGGTTTTTAAACAGTTATTGAATGTCTAGCATTTTCCATGTGCTATAATTGAATTTCTTGGTTTAATAAGCCTGTGTTCAGGCTACATATTGCTGTTAAAACAAGATATGTAAACCAGCCATTTGTTATTCTCATTTTAAGGTAATATAGATTGGATAAACTGAAACAAATCTTAAAAGTATCAATTGCATATTTAAATGCTTGTCATATGTATCATAAAGCTAATGCTGTTTTCAAGATATATGCCATTTGTGCAGATCCATATTACTAATTTATCTATTCTCTCGCATTCAGGAGAATTTAAACAAACCTATATCAAACTACCAGTCAAATAAATATTTCAAACGCAATATTATTTTTAAGTATTATATTATTAGGTAATTTGCCGTTTGTTGTTTTTTTGTCCCTATGACAATTTAATATAGAAAAAAAAAAGAAAAAGAGATTCTTTAAAGTTCATTATTTTTTAACTGGATAACCTATGGAAATCGTTTTTTGTCTAGTATAGCCCCAGGGAATAGATACATTATATGAGGACAATAATTTAACACCTGGATTGCAGATGTATTAAACTGAAAAATTTAACTCACACAAACTGGCTCATCAGGTATTTTCTATTTTTCAGATAAAGAATTCCCACAATCACAAACAGTATGCATGAAGGCTGATGAAAATCCCTTCATCTCTGATATTAAACCTTGCGGATATCAGTGTGTAAGTTATGTGAAAATTCCAGCCATTTTAAAGCATTCAGTTCAGTTTTTGTGGACATCAAATCCCCACAAACACTGAATGATTCTTCCCTTCCTTGTCTTGAAAGTCAGAGCAAATTTAGGCCAGGGATTATGGCTTTAGGAGGCATGACTCATGGCTCCAGAATCATTGTGTAAAAATGACATGGGGCAGTGAAGAAACAACGGGATTAGGCAACAATCACTTATAAAATAAAAACCGATGACCAAACCAAAATGAAATTCAGCCTTAAACAGTATTTGTAAGGCTCCAGCTTGTAATGCCTACTTTGCCCTGTTATGCCTCTCCTGGCCAGCTGCTTTGGACCATAAAGCTTATTGGCATCACCTGTGCTTCACCCTATTTAAGTTTGCCCGTTTCATTCTATTGTGTTCAGTCTTGAGCCTACCTTACATGTACTCTTCAAGTGTTGAGAACCAAAGTTATCCAGTGCTTTATGTTTTGTCTTTTGCCAACCCTTTGTTTCTTATTTTATCTATTGTGGTGAAGCTTGGCTTCCCCTTTTTGTTGTACTTTTTGACTGAGATCTTCAGTAAATAACTTTTTATTCAGTTATCCAAGTCTCAATTCAGTAATTCAAGTCTCCCTGCATATGCTTCTTCTGCTCATGGGTCCATCTGCTTTCTGTAATTTTGAATAGCTCAGTGATAAGAGGGCATCCCTCTTAACCCCGAGACCTGGGTTAGAGACTCACAGCAGGCACCATCTGATCTCCACCCACCTAGAGACCCCGGCCTCAGGCAACCCCTTACAGTATTTTAAAATCCCAAGAAAATTTGTTGTAACAAAAAAATTGTTTGAAACGTCCAACAGGGTTGAATACTTATGCAAGGCGATGTATACTATTCATAATTTTAGAGTCATTGCTTTAATTATGTGTTGTCAATTTTTAAGCACATGGCAGAGAACATATAATTATTTGCAATTGTATTTGTAAAAGATGGTTATCAAAACAAAAACTGGAATTTTTTGTTTTTTCTGCCACTTTTTAGTGATATTTCAATATTTGTGTTGAATCAGATGATCAGAAAAACTAAATGTTGAAAGCATGAATGACATGGCATTATTATTATTTGTAATGGAAGTCCTCAGTAAGAATATGCATGCATTCCACTGCTACCCTCTATTTTTTGAGCTTTTGTTACCATATGAGTGAGAGAAGGAAATATCAGTTTGCTCATTATCTGTGTTTTGTGTGTTTGGACCCTCCACTGCTGTTTCTTCAATTCTAGGATGCACCACTGAATCACACTGGGAGATCAGATTAAAGGATTTGCATATCAAAAGGCACATGTTGATCAATCCCTTGAATATCTGAAATGATCAAATCGTACTGAATTAATCAGGGTTGCATTTTCATTCTTTGCTTATTTGTTTTTAGCATCTACACACTTTGAAATGTGGAGGTGTATGGATTTGGCTCTGGTAGTTCCTATGCTAATGGGATGGATTGATCGTGATTTTTCATGATTGACAAGAATCTGTGTCCTTGTTAAGCAGAATTGAGGAAGTGTCGTATGAGGGTTTCTTACTCTGTAGGGTTGATCTCAAATTTATTTTGATTTTAAAAAGTAGTTAAAAGTAGTTAAAGTAGTTGCTTGGTACTCACTAAATATTTGTAAATGTTGTAAATGTTACCTAAAATCTATAGAACAATAAATAGAATGAAATGGCAATTGTAGTTAAAAATTTGCTGAGGTTTGCTGGCTTTTTAGTTTTATATTATAGGAATGTTTAATTAACTGAAATCTGTCATTTAAAAAATTATATAGTGGGATCAAATGTGAAAACATTATTATTATTTTAATTAAGGCAGATGCTTATCAACAGCTCTGGTAGTTCTTTGGCAAACAGATATTCTTTGTTAAGTCACAGAGTCAACAATATTACACCTGGACAGAACATTTAAATGGGCATGTCATTGATAACCAAGCTCAGCAAGTCTACTCATTTTTCCGCAAGCTCATCAAAAAAATTATATTGCACATTTCTCTGAACACAGAGTTATTTATATAGACAATTAATGAAAAAGACCAAATCGGCTGTTTAAGCTTCTGTACTCTATAGCAAAGCCACAAACATAAGGTTATGATAGAGGAGACCTCTGCTTGGTCATTGAAGCAGGAAATATGGAGAGAAATATGTATTTTATTTCATTTTCTACCTGATTGACTGCTGGACTCCAAAAGCAATCAAAAAGTAATTAAATTGAATGCATTGTTATGTGGACACCTGCAGCTCTTTGGTTGACATGTAAAGCTTATGATGTTCTCTGGGATACTAATGAATTGGAAGTCAATCACATGTCCAAATATTGCCTCTTGCCCCTTCTAGAAATGCTTGAAATTTTTAAATCTAATTTTCCTTTATACAACACCATTTTTTCCGAGCACCTCTACAGTATTTATTTTGTATTCAAAATCTGGCTAAACCTGATTAACAAGCAGATCTTTTTTTTTAAACATATTTTTAAATTTTAAATATTTTTTCCCCCAGTGGGACAGCAAAATCTGGGAGAAAAAAAACCCCAAAACATTATTAGACTTATGTAATTTTATATGATATGTGATGTCACACCTCAAAGAGACATTGGTTTCCTGTGTGAACAACAAAATTGCAAAGTACAGTGTATGAAAACATCACACAGTACTAAAAAATGCACTGCATTAAGAGCACCAAAGGAAATATATATGAATACATCAACTCTGCTTTTGTTTTCACTGGGCCCTGTTTTGATTCCAAGTTTGTATTTGATTAAAAATGTAACCGATATATGCCTCCAGCCATTCATAAAAACATTCTTATTTGCATATAGACGTACTCATGCCAATATCTGATATTGCAGAGCAATGATTGGAAATATTAGGACAGGTTTTAAAACAGGTAAAAGAGCCTCTTGAGTGACTTGGTAAAGGTGCTCGACCGAGCTCAGACTGAGCCCTATCCACTGGATTTTGCAAGTTTTAATTCAGCTCATGGGTTAAATCACCTGGGCTTCCCTCGGATTGTTGCTAACTCGTTTCTGGTGCCTGCAGGCTGGCAGTGCTTGCAAGAGGAGGGCGTCACTCCTGAAATGGTGCTGTGTAGCTAGCACAGTGTAAAAGAGACAGGACTGAGTTTGGGGGAGACTATTCATGCTTTCTCATCCTCCCCATGTGTGGTGGTAGAATTCATATCCAATCTACATTATAACAATTTAAAAAATTGAAATTGGGAGATAATGGTAAAGATTGGTGATTAAAACCAGGCCAAAGTCAATCTGGTAAAAGGAGCCTAATCCTGAAATGTAGCTACTAGCATGAGCGGAACAATGTAGCAATAAGGATCCATGAAGTTCAGGTAGTTTCAAATTGCTAGAAAGAAAACAAAACAAAGTAATTTGTTCACTCAAAAAAGTAATAAAAAAAGAGCCAGAGTTCCTGTTGCCATGGAGCTCGAATTGTCCAAATTCCCCACGAGCATGGTAATTTGTACGTGCAGCCTTTCAGTAATTTTTTTCCAATTTATCTCAGTTGTAGGTAGTTAAACACAAAGAGCTCCATTGTAATTGCTTTTCATTTCTTTTAAAGGTCATCTTTATCTGTCAGAGCATGGTTGATAGCTTGGCAGAAGATACTGGTATTGATCAAACATAAATCAGTCTCCTTTCTTGCCAAGGTACTGAATTATATTGTGGACATGAATGTGTATATCTGTGTTACTGCCATTGTTTAATTTTATGTGATAAAATAGGCCTTGTAGAATGGGTGGTCCCCCTCTGCCTGGATAAGAACTCCAACAGAGTTTTATTTCCCAAAAATTAAAGTGAAAGTGAAAGGACTATGATGAGGAGTTGGAGCCTTTCTCGACGGCAGTTGGATGAACCTTCTCCCACAGAACTTAACTGCAGCTTTTGATATTTTGTGATATTAAAACCTTTTATTTATTTCATTATTCCCTACTGAATTAATGTGAGATGTCTTTCCTCTTTTATAAAATCATTCAATGCGATCCTAAATTCTGATATTACTGTATTATGACAATTATAGAGCACTCGTTTGTTTCCCTTAAGGAATAGTGTAGTTTCCCAGTGCGCTAACAATATTACTTTACTCACAGATGTGGTCAACTTTGTTGGGACCCCTCCATAAAAAACTAAGAATGCATGATTTCCTCTGAAATAACTTGAAACTGACAAAAGTAATTGGCATCCATCATTGTTTATTCCATATTTAATAGAAATCAGACTTTGCTTTTGATTGTTTTTCACCATAATATTGTAAATAATAAAACAAATGGCATGGACAAAAATGATGGGACCCTCAACCTAATATTTTGTTGCACAACCTTTAAAGGCAATCACTGCAATCAAACTTTTCTATAGCTCTTAATGAGACTTCTGCACCTGTTAACAGGTAGTTTGGCCCACTTTTCATGAGCAAAATGTTTCAGCTGTCTCAAGTTTGATAGGTGCCTTCTCCAGAATGCAAGTTTCAGCTCTTTCCATAGATGTTCGATAGGATTCAGATCAGGAATCGTAGAAGGCCACTTTAGAACAGTCCTATCTTTTGTTTTATCCATTCTTGGGTGATTTTAGCTGTGTGTTTCCTGTTGAAGGACCCATGAGCTGCGACTGAGACAGAGCTTTCTGACACTGGGCAGTAAGTTTCAATTCAGAATGCCACGATAGTCTTGAGATTTCATTGTGCCCTGCACAGATTCGAGGCACCCTGCGCCAGGCACAGCAAAGCAGCCTCAAAACATTACCGAGTCTCCTCTACGTTTCACTTTAGGTTCTTTTCTTTGAAAGCTTCATGTTTTCGTCTGCAAACATAAAGCTGATGTGACTTGCCAAAAACCTTTCTGTCTAAAGGACATTCTCCCAGAAGGATTGTGTCTTGTCAATGTGCATTTTAGCAAATTCTAGTTTTTATGTTTTTCTTTCAAAAGTGGAGTCCTCCTGGGTCTTCTTCCATGGAGGCCACTTTCGCTCAAAAAGCAACAGAAGCTGACGTACCTTCACCTGGGAGTTCATCTCTTTGGAAGTTATCCTTGGTTCTGTTTCTCCCATTCACACCATCCTTCAGTTCAATCTAGGGTCGATTTTCACGCCCAGGGAGGTTAGCTACAGTTTCATGGACCTTGGACTTCTTAATAATATTTGAAACTGTTGTCACAGGAACATCAAGCTGCTTGAAGAAGTCTTATAGCCTATACCTTTTCTATGCTTGTCTATAATTTTCTTTCTGATCTCCTCACACAACTCTCTCCATTGCTTTCTCTGGTCCATGTTCAGTGTGGTGCACACAGTGATACCAAATGGCACAATGACTACTTTCCTCCATATAAATAGAATGAATGACTTATTCCAAGATTGGAGACATGTGGTATTGGTTAAATAAATAAATTAGTCTGGAATATCACTATAATCCGATTATTTATTATCTTTTCTAAGGGGTACCAACAATTGTGTCTAGGCCATTTTAGAATATCTTTGTAGAATGAGCAGTAATTCATCTAATTTCACAGCTTCTTTGCTTTATTCTATGACATACCAAAGGCATCCAAGTAAACTTGATGCAATAGTTTTTAATTTAATCACTTTTCAGGAGGAATGAAGCATTATTTTATTGAGCTGTAAGGGCACCAACAAATTTGACCACATATGTATATTTGAGCAAGTGTCCTAATGTGTTATCCTCATATTTTGCTCAGATTCTCTACTCGCTATTTTCAGTTTTGTTCTGGCAGTTTTGTTCTTTAGTTTTTCCTCACGTGGGACAAATACGGCCAAATTTCATACTTACTCTGAATGTGAAAATTCCAAACGAGTATTCTGAATAAGATGTTTACACGTAAGTTAAATTCAATATTTCAATAATATTCATATGCAAAGCGGCACTCACACCTCATTCAGCTTAGTTTAAACAAAATGTAACTGTGCGTGATTTCGTCCCACTCATCATGGGATGTGCAACTGTATAAACTCAGAACTTGTGCCCACTATCCTGTAGCCTATTTGGTTACAAATCAGTTTGGGTTTCACAAATCTACAGTGCATGCATTTCTGAACATAATCTACAAAGGAATGGTGAATTCCGAAATAAAGCAGCTAAAAGGGCCAACAAAAGAAAAATACCATTAAAGAGCAGGTTTAAGAGAAACCCCACTTATTATGATTATACCTATTGAATCTACGTGATGGCAATACCAGAAGAAAATGCTGTAGCCATTACCTATAAGTATGCTATTTACGCTCAAAATATGTATAGCTGTACTTGTTTGTCTAGCAAATGTTAAGCAATGTTGGCTTTTAATTTGGAGGAAGGGGGAAATAGTGTCACTGGTACACCTGAAAGTTGTTGGAGTGGAATACTGCTATAATACTGCTATGAAGGTGCACTTCAAATTGAACAATACTAGGCTTTCTGGAAGAAACATAGATAAGAAGCTCTGGCCTAATTGTAGAGGACAAAATATTAGATCAATTTCAACTAAACAGGAGGCCAGGATCCATTTAAAAATCATATTCTTTTCACTGAACTGGTTCAATACCCAGGGACTAAAATGTATTTGGACACCACAATTATGTATTTATAGCGAAAGGAGGCTGTAGTCAGCCATTTCAAATGCTCATGCTTTCCCCCTATTTTCCCTTGGGTAGGCTTTAGAGACAGCTAGTTCTCCTTTGAGTAAAGTTGTCCTTTTAGATCACAAAACAAAGAGGCAGCAGAAAAGCACACTATAAGTGCTCTGATCAGTGATTCTGCCCCATGCAGAGATCCACTTGGCTCTCGAATTTATGCAGTTGGGTCTCGGCCTGTTTTTCAGTCATCATTTTAGTACAATAGCAACAATTCATATAGGTTTTGAATGGGTAAAGTTAGAAAGTAAGGGCTGAAACATATTTTTAATACATAACTCAGGTATAGGCCCTGACTAAACCAACAAGAAGCATTTTATGTTGTAGTTGATTAAATCATTACTGCCTTCAGCTGTACCATTTACATAGCTGACGATTGTTGGTAATCAGCTGACAGAGATTGAACATTAGGCTGGCTGGTCTTAAAAAAGGGGTGGAACACAGATTCCCTATATTATATACATATATACACCAATCAGCCATAACATTATGACCACCTGCCTAATATTGTGTAGGGCCCCCTTTTGCCGCCAAAACAGCCCTGACCTGTCGAGGCATGGACTCCACTAGACCTCTGAAGGTGTGCTGTGTATCTGGCACAAAGATGTTAGCAGCAGGTCCTTTAAGTTCTGTAAGGTGTGAGGTGGGGCCTCCATGGATCGGACTTGTTTGTCCAGCACATCCCACAGATGCTCGATTGGATTGAGATCTGGGGAATTTGGAGGCCAAGTCAACATCTCATTGTTGTGTTCCTCAAACCATTACTGAACCATTTTTGCTTTGTGGCAGGGCGCATTATCCTGCTGAAAGAAGCTAATGCCATCAGGGAATACCATTACCAAGGGTGTACATGGTCTGCAACAATGCTTAGGTAGGTGGTATGTGTCAAAGTAACATCCACATAAATGGCAGGACCCAAGGTTTCCCAGCAGAACATTGCCCAAGGCATCACACTGCCTCCGCCGAATTGCCTTCTTCCCATAGTGCATCCTGGCGCGATGTGTTCTCCAGGTAAGCAACGCACACGCACCCGGACATCCACGTGATGTAAAAGAAACCGTGATTCATCAGACCAAGCCACCTTCTTCCATTGCTCCTTGGTCCAGTTCTGATGCACACGTGCCAATTGTAGGTGCTTTCGGCAGTGGCCAGGGTTCAGCATGGGCACCCTGACTGGTCTGCGGCCAAAAACACAACAAATTTCAGTGCACTGTTTGTACTGACACCTTTCTAACAGAACCAGCATTTACTTTTTCTGCAATTTCAGCTACAGTATCTCTGTTTGATCAGACCACAAGGGCCAGCCTTCGCTCCTCATGTGCATCAAAGAGCCTTGGCACCCCGAGACCCTGTGCCGGTTCACCGCTTTTCCTTCCTTGGACCACTTTGGATGGGTAATGACCACTGCAGACCAGGAACACCCCACAAGAACTGCAGATTTGGAGATGCTCTGACCCAGTTGTCTAGCCATCACAATTTGGCCCTTGTCAAAGTCGCTCAGATCCTTACGCTTCCCCACTTTTCCTGCTTCTAACATGTCAACTTTGAGGACAAAATGTTCACTTGCTGTCTAATATATCCACTGACAGGTGCCATGATAAGATTATCAGTGTTATTCACTTCACCTGTCAGTGGTCGTAATGTTATGGCTGATTGGTGTATATATACACAATATGGACAAACGTATTGGGACACCTACACATTACACCTAAAGGAGCTTTTATGACATCCCATTCTAAATCCATAGCCATTAATGTCGTGTTGGTCCCCCCTTTGCAGCTATAACAGCTTCTACTTTTCTGGGAAGGCTTTCTAAAAGATGTGTCTGTTGGAATTTTTGCCCATTTTTCCAGAAGAGCATTTGTGAGGTCAGACACTGAAGTTGAACGCGAGGGCCTGGGTTGCAATCTCCGTTCTAGTTAATCCCAAAGGTGTTCGATAGGTTTGAGGTCAGGGCTCTGTGTGGGCCAGTCAAGTTCTTCCACACCAAACTCATCCAACC
>JAOVYW010000101.1:1544109-1556765 GCA_025775045.1 Hiodon tergisus
ATAGAGGCTGAGTCTAAAAACAGAAAACACAAGCTCCAGTTCCTACAGAGCAGTTGAAAATCTTGACGAAATCAATTTAAAAGCAACTCCTTTATATATAAGCCACACAATATTCTACAGAAAACGTAAGTCTCGTCTCCACAGAAACATGCAAAAAATATTAAGTTTAACAAAAAACAAAAAAACGATTACAAAGTTTACATATTTCTGAAAAAAAGGCCTTGACAAAACAAATAAAAACAAAAATAACTCTCCAGCAGCCTTTAAGAAATTCTTCCATTAACTTGAGAAAGTCATATCAACGTCCAGTACGGACCAAGAGCGCAATATTTTTTGTTTTTGTCTTTGAATAACGAGACATGAATGTGCGTCATTATTACAAGCTTTGAAATGCAGTTTGAGAATGAACACCTCCAGTTCGTATTTAAGATGTCTACAGAAAACAGCAGAATGATATTGAGACACCAAAAATGGGAAGTGCTCTTACCAATGCATCCATAAAAGCATTAATCAGTGATCAAGTTAAAGAACTTGTTTGCAGTGGGTCCTCAAGGCCTTCTTGTGACCATCATGGGAATTGCTTTTAAGAATAAGACCAAAAATACTAACTTACAGATATGCCGCAAAAAATTGTCAATCTGTGAATTTCCACTTCAGAAAAACAGACAATTGAAACAATCCTTCACATTATATCAGGGCTTGATTTTAACCACGGTGAATATTGTATGGCTAAATTCAAAACTAAATCCGCTTTCAATACCATAAATATCAGCACTAAAATTAAAAACCAATTACAGATTAATCTCCTCGTAAATTGTTTCCTGCCATGCACATACAAGTTAAAGGACCTGTCCCATGGTGTCAGAGGACACAGCACGTCCAACATTAAGCACAGCAAATTAGCCGTTCTCGTAATCCCATTTACTGGAGGGCAACTGAGGGCTCTTGGCTGTTGCCAGAGAAGGCTGCCAATACAAAAGATTTATTAAATGTTTGAAGCGTATTTCCATAGGCACCAAAGGCAAGTTAAAGAACTTAAAACAAATCCATCTACATTACTTTCAATGAATTTGGGAGGGGGGCAGAATCATGATATTAAAATAAATATGATGATCGTGCATGACTAATTTAAATCCAGAATAACTCAAATTAAACAGATAAATAATCTGTTTAACAACCCATAGCTGTTCTTTGATGATGCAGCATGAATATTTATAAAAATAAAAAAAAACTAACAAGATTGGCAAAATCACCCATATGTAACTAAATTAAAGGAATTGCTCTAAAAAGAAAATAAATGACCACTGCTTCAAGGGAAATCTGTCTCGGTGAAGGAATGCGTCCTTTAGATAAGCGGTCCACTGCAGTCTTTGGTCTCAGCTTTCTTCAGCTTGCCTTTGCTGAAGGTTTGGATTGAACTGAGCAAGGTGCTTCGGCAGACACCATTCACAGATGGCGGCGGGGGTGTCTGGCCAAGCACACATGATGGAGGAGGTGGAGCAGGGGGCATGGGTGGAACTCCTATCAAAAATAGAGTTATTTTCAGTATACTTATAACATATACTTCCTGAAAGATGGCTATTAACATTTTATCAACAACAATAAACCCTTCCGGCATATTAGACAAAGTATAAAAAATATGAATTTGGTGCAACAGGAAGACTGCCATGTGACACGTGATTCAGTAAAGGTGACTAAACCTGTTGTGTTTCATCTGTCTAGGTAGACTGAAGTTGAAACAGACATTTGTGTAACAAATATGGGGGGGTTAGCAAATTTAATTTTTTCTTAATGCATTCCTAAATAAGTTTGTAAATAAAGACAATGCTGTTTTCTAGAATGATTTGGTCACTTCCGTTTTTCCATTATGTTCCATTAACCGTTTTATTTATTTCGGATTGTATGAATGACAGTTATAACAGTGATTTTAAAATTATTTGTAACCCCCCAGTACAAAGACAGGAATCACAGCCCACAATAATACGATCACATTCTCAAGCACACAGGAAGATTTGCATTAATCACATATAGTATAAAACAGTCAAAATTTTCTAAATTTTCATGTGTGTCTGAGTGGACCCCTTTGCAGATTGTGATATTTTAAAGGTGCATTAACTTTTTTCAAAGCAGATTCCAGAAGTTTTTTTTTTTAGATGAAAGCTCAGGAGGTATCCCCTTATGAAGTTCATAAACATCCATGATCAGTAGTAACTCATTCATAAGCTGTCAAACAAAATGGACATCAACAATGGTTGCCAATGGCTTTTGCAGTGAATGCTGAGGACAGATAAAATGGCAACGATAAAACGGTATAAGTATTGGAACATATCTGCAATCTAAATATACTACTGGTGGTTTTAGTGAACCTTTTAATAATTAAATAATAATAAATAAATAAGAGCTGCGGATACCAGGCTGCTATGAAAAAAGGGTTCTGCATCTTTAAAACTGGAAGGAATCAGTATTGATTTACATTACCCCACACACGGTCAAAATGGTGCATGCTCTACTTTGAAGACAGCATAGGAGGAAGAGAGAGGCAGGTCAATGTTATTGTTCATTTAAACTACAGAATCAGAACACAACATCTACATCTACAAATGATCACCAACTAATTAGTTGCATGGAGATGAGATGGTTGAAAGGGAAACAGTAATCACATCAAAACATTTTTTAAATAAATTAAAATGTTATTCCTTCAAGATTTTTGATCAACATAGGACAGTATACGTCACTTTAGTGCATGCAGAATCTTATATGAAACATTTTTCATAACTGATCACGGTATCACGCTTTTAGTTCGAGTCAGCCTACAGTAGCATAAACACAACATAAAAAAAACCAAACAAAGTAGTGAAGGTGATAATGTCAGGTGACAATGTCTATCCAGAGCTGGCCCTTCAAAGCTGAGAACTGCCCCCCACCCAACATCCCCAAAGGTGAGGAAGTACCTACACAGTTGAGCCAATGATCTGAGCCAGAGGATTGTCCTAAACCCTTGGACTTGGAGGGGGCTCTCTTTCACTTTTGGAGATTTAACAAGTTCACTGTGACAAGAGGAGAGCTGGGGGGTAATGAGGATGCTGGTAACCTACCTGATGTGGGCGGAGGAGTGGGGGAAGAAGGTGATGTTGGTGGGGAGCTGGCACCTGAACCTGCAAAAGAGGGGCCCCAGTGTTTGTAAAAGAACTGTAACTTCTATGAATCAATGCTCAAGGAAGACGGTCATCCTCTCTAATCTGACACATATGTTACAACGCATCAAAATACTGTTTCAATGTATCAATACTATTTGAACCAATAGTGGTTTATCATAGCCATGGTTCCCTGAAATAGAGAAACCCAGAAATCAGATATGACAAATCTTGCAAGAGCATGTCTGACGCCATGTATCCCAATTCTTAAAATAGCATGGTGGCTATGACACCCGTTCTGTTTTTTCTATTGAGCCACTGTGGCATCACAGTGACAGCAAAGACTGATGGTTAATATTCCATTTCAAGGACCCATGGTTATGATATTAACTGAATGTTCCCTTTCAAATATGAAATATGAACCATCACAAATTGGTAAATATACCCAAGCTGTCGTGAGGAAAGCCCTAGGGCTCTACACATTCTGAGTAGTAACTCATCTCATGCACATACGCAGGCATTTACACCCACCAGTCAAATGATAGAGGAGCGATCAGCTCCAGAAATCGCCCTCAGCACTCTCGTACCAAATCCAGGGCACTGTGCATCCGCAGTGGTTAGACTCTCTAAGCTCTCTGTTCTGTCCACGTGGTACACCAGCGCTCTAACTGGGCACAGCGTGTAGAGGAGGAGCACTCTGTCAGACTGGAAACCCGGGGGACAGAGTGCTTCCAGTTCCACTGACTAGAGTACACGGAAGGCCGGTAAAAATGCAGGGTTAAGCTGCAGGGAAACCCTTTACCCAACAGGTGAAAAGCTGCAAACAAAGACTTCGCCTATGCCTGCCAGATTAACTTGCTTAGTGGAAGTGATTACCAACAAAAAGGCATCAAAGATATAAGCCTCAGCTCTGCTGAGCACCTGGGCTCAAAGGGAGGTTTTGTCAAGGCTTGAGACATAACATTTAGCCTCCACTGGGAAACACAGTTTTTTCTTAGTGCCCTCTTCTGAAATTTCAAGCAGTAACTCAAGTAAAAGTTTGTCTCAGAAGGGAGATCTGCCTGCTCCTGCCCAATGCAGTGGTCACCCTAGGGCATCCCAGAACAAACTTGACTAGCAACATTCACCTAAAACGTAACAATCGTTTTTATACAAAGTTATTCTGCTTAAAACAGTAGACAACTGGCAAAATGATAAAGATACACAGACTTCGATGCTCAGCTCTGTATGTCTGAAGAAAAAAGACAACGGGTGTCATAGCCACTGGGCTTTTGAAAGGTCGGAGCACAGACACTCAGATATTTCCTCAGAGATTTCTGGGTTCTGAATCATTAGCGATGGTTTGTATTTCTTATTTTAAAGGGAACTTAAAGATTCAGGATATACCAGAATTGTTGTTATATTTCGCAGACAGGTCTTCATCATTTTCATAAGTCGACTGTCTTGATTTCTGGGAAAACAAATATTTATATTATTAGATGCACAATTATTTTATCAGTAATAAAAATCTATTTTAAAATCATGGGAATGAAAAAGGCTCAACGAAATTCAATTAGTAAATTCCAACGCTGGCAGCTCTACCTTTCTGGCTAAAATCTTTCTTTTCTTCTTCTCCTCCTCAGAGCCATGATGAGACTGTGCTCTGGTAAGTCTTCTGTGCTGGTGGATCTTTTGAGGGGTGGGGGGTGGGGTTGCAGGGACAATGTCATCGTCGACCGTTACAGCCCATCATTATTAGCAGCATTAAGCTAGGTTAACCTATATCCAGCCAGTTCTAAGGATGATTACACAGTTCATAATACATTAGCTTGTATTCAGGTAGCAACTGAGACATCAATACCACTTTCAGACAGAAAATACTGCATCAGTTGTACTTTGATAATAGTATTGATAATTCCAAGCGTAACCTTTCAGACATAGGAAAAGTGCCATTTCTGAAGCAATTGCACCCTTTCACATAAAAAGAATAGTCTGGTATACTGTGGAACGTTCTGCGGTTTCCCTGACAACTGGAGAAAGCATAGCTAACTGATGCTTTCAGGATACCTAAGTCCTTAACAGCTGGTTTCTATTTAACAAAAATGACTTCTCCGATTAACACGGCACTCATTGAGAACAGAGACCTTTTTTTTGCCGTTTACTTTTATGTCTTTGTCGCTAGAATTTCTTTCATTATTTATTTTAGTAAAAATCTTTTTGAAATACAACAAAAGAAAATTAGCTAGTTAGCTTATTAACTTTAGCGAGGGTCTTGCCACTTAAAACGATTCGGAATGAGTGAATGTTTAAAGTAACAGAGCGGTTGGAGTTCCAACTGGATTGACAGTTGTCAGCCTCTCAAAATGCCTCTTCAGCTGCGACTTGCCTTTCAAACAGCAGAGAAGGCGCAGCGGTGACATTTAGTTACTGAACTAAAAACTGTGACTGAAGCACTTCTACTTGGTCAAAAACGGTTTATAGAAACACTAACCACTTTTTGTTCTTCTTGCAGTCGTCTTTCCATGCACTCTTTCGTGGTTTTCAAGGCCTCCTTTAATTTGGCTGTGATCTACATTCGAAATAAAAACATTTTTTTTTAAAAGCCTTCACATTCAAAAGCTGTATGGAGCCGTTAAGCGTCTTTGTTAGTAAGATCATGATATTTTAGGAAGATAAATTCAGCAAATGCCACAGTCACAAAATATTTTGCATGTCTGAGTTTTACACATATCTACGGAACCAGGACGAGCCCGATGGTTTCAGCCACCATCTTACCTTGAACTGGAGCTTCTCTGAATTGAAGAGCATAACATCACTGAAGAGCCTGAAACAGCAACGAGATGGAGAGAGAGAGAGAGAGAGAGAGAGAATCAGCAGATGCACAGCCTTAACAGCCACTTCTTTAAATAAGCGCAGGGGGCTTGCTACTCACGGCGTTTGCATGAGCTGCGAGACTGTGGGCATGCCACTCTTACAGGCTTCAGTGGACAGGATGGACTGCAGCACAGACACTGAAAAGTGCAAAATACAGGGGTTTGGGAATGGTGCTCTGAAATGTGCTCTGAAATCCCAGCACCTCTGGACAAACCTGGTGAATTGAACCGTAGGACCAAAAGAAAATTATTATAATAATAACCAGAGGTTAATCTCTGACGTATCTGAATGTATCCTTTGAGGATGGGCAGATTCAGAAATATAGACTGTTCCTTTAATGAAAACACAGAAAATAGGACTGGACTACTGAAGTAATGGGAGCCGTTTTTCTCTTTCAGAACACAAAGTCCTGGAAGGGATATTTGGGAGCAGCTGATATCTTGGCTGTGTTTAAATTTTCTTGTTTTTTTTTTTTTTAATGCAGAGCCAGCCAGCAAATGGATTTCTCTGGCAGAAATAAGCAACCACAATTTTGCTGCAGGCAAAAAACAAAGCTAGAGCTAAAATAGGCTATGGGTATTGTTTGGTTTTTACCGTTAACTGTTTTGGGGATGAGCGTCACAGTTAAATCGCTTTTATCTGTGATCAGACATTTCTGGCATTCCCTGTTGAAACAAGACGCTGATTTACAGCTGTAAGTCTTGAAACTCACAGACCCACATGCTCCAGTCGCTGGTCATGACTACACTCAGCGACTATCCCCAATATCGATCAGCCAACAGGGGGAGTTTAGAGTGAGGTGCAAGAAGCCAGAGCGGCGTTTTCTGCTGTTCACTCTGGGTCTGCTTGACGCTAACTGGCTGGAGACACTTCTAAAACCAGATGACACTTACACTATCCGCTACGACTGTTCTAGAGTCATCCTCGGAATAAATGCATTCAAAATAAAACTCCACTGGCTCCCTGATCCAGCAAGGATACGCCATAAGATCACTTTCACCCACCAAGCTGCTACTGAATCAGCCTCTGGCTACTTCTGAGCACTCATTTCCCCTTATATGCCTACCAGACCTGTGTGATCTGCCACTGCCAGACGCCCAGTGGTCCCCTGTCCCCCTGTGTGCTCTCAAATGGTGGAATGAGCTGCCTGCTACAGTAACCCCATCAGAAGTTTCTACTGCCTTCAAGGGAAAACTAACTAACTTCCAACAGCACCTCACACCACACCGATCTCCCACTAGGAACTGTGATTGCGAAGCCTTGAATTTCTGGTCTTTATTGGCTATATTGATGGTTTGTAATTGATTTGTATGTTATCTTCTTAGTAGCACTCGTCTTCGCAGCTATCTGTATTACTATAATAGGGCCTGGAAGCTTGGTATCTTATATTGAATGTTAACCATTAAACGTTGGCACTTTTTCATGCATTAATGTGGATAAGAGCTTCTGCTAAATGAGTAAAATGCAAATGTATTCAAGACTCAAATTAAAACTCACATTTATGCAGAGGCTGGGATGGCTTCCTTTTATTTGTTTTTTTTATGTATTAAATTAACATTTTAAAAAAATATCTTATTTGTCCTGTTGCCAATTGATTCATTTCGATATTTTTTGCTTTACCGTATATTGCATTCTGTTTTAGAAGTGCTTTGGGATGCCTTAGCATGAAAGGTGCTATATAATTAAAATTTGATAGCTTTATTATAAAGTTTGGACAAATAACATGAAACTTGATCAATTAAAAACATTGACCAGAATGGTAAATCAGGTAAAAAATCTGTTCCACCCAGAACAGTAAAACTACCATTGATAGGACAGTAATCTGGAAAACATGGTGGGTGTTTAACAGACGAGGTGGGACCAAACGACTATCTTGTACTGACCCACAGACGTGGATGGGGGAGGAGGGTAGTGGTCGACAGGAACAGCATCTGGAGGCCTCCCATAGGTCATTTCGTACAGCAGGTGTCCGAAAGAGTACACATCGATGCTTTCTAATGTCTGACACAAGAGAAAGCGTGTCAGAAATACATATTGCCATAACAAAATTTCAATCAAGGCAATTCATACAGTCCTTTTTTGTTTTTTGAAAATATTTTCAGCAGTTCCACCAAAATATTTGTGGGGGGGTTATCAGTGTGTAACAGGGCGTCTTTTCATTTGACAAGCCAGTGTTTCAGTGTTGAGAACAAGGCTTTATTGGCTGAGAACCCGACGCCTTGCGCCCAATTACATTCAGGTAGTGTAGGTTACTTACATTGATTTTTCTGAACTGTATTATATAAGGTCTGTAGTAGGAAGGAAGGCCAAGCAGCATGTTTTCTATGTCCAGCAGTTTGCAAGTGTCATCTTCCAACAAGACATTGGATGCGTGGAGATGTCCGTAGGGGAATCCTTTGTCGTGGAGAAACTTAAGCACCTGATTTAGGTTAAAAAAAAAATGTCCTTTCCAAACCATTCGCAAACCTATCCATTTTATCTATTGGACCGAAGACCCATGACCAGAATTGGTATTTAAATCACTAAAACGGTCCACTAAATTGCATAACAAACGGTAGCCTGAAAGACACTGAAGATATTTGCAGGGGCCTCCATGGACATATCTGCTGAGGTAGCATGACAACATGTGCCCTGCCTTACCTCTAGAATCTGCCTCCCGTACGTCCGAATTTGCTGGAGCTCCAGACCCTGGATTTTCTTGGGGTTACAGTACTTCTTCAGGAGGGGCTCTTTCGGTTTCACCTTTAAAGACCGACAGGAAGAGTGCTGTTGAATTGCCATCAAGAGTTCAGGAACCACCTTCATCCATAAACCTACTTTTGTAGTATAAGCCCAAAACCCAAAAACCAAGCGACCAAAACTGTTGAGCCCTTTTAGAGCTTACCCTTCAGAGGCCATCATAAAAACAGGTAAATTCAGTTGCCATGGAATCCTAGGCTGCTGTAACCCTGTTTCTGGGACATCATAGACCGGAAAATATCCAGTACTGTCTGAAGTGTCACTAATTAACACCAAGCAACTTCAACATTCATGAAATATTCATCATATTCAGGGAACGTTACTGATGTTTCTCCAGCAATGGTTTTCATTAGTGATGCAGCTGGCTAGCAACATGGACAATTCGATTTTAACTATTCATATTCTGCGTCAATGATGAATCAGTTTTAATATTATTAGAGCAACATTTTATAAATCTGTTAATAATAAAACATGGTAGTAAAGCCCATAATTAGACCATAAATAATGGAACATTCTTTATTGGACCTGTGGACAATCTGTGGCTCACTTCCAGGTTTCGCTCCAGGGCAGGTAACCAGATCTTGAGTCAGTCAATGACAACTAAAGGGAAAGTATCTTGTCGCTTCAGCGATGTTTGAACAAGTACAAGGTATTGAACGGTCCACAAAATCTTTCAAAGAACAGCCTCACGTATCAGCCATCAGGAATATCAGTAAACCAAACCAAACAAAGAAAAGAAAAAAGTCTGCGCACACAAACTATTCAGAAACCATAGAATAAGTAGCAGTGTAAACACAAGACCACAAGTCTTCTTCCCAGAAGAGAAAAAAGAACAAACACGATTACAGCAATCCATTATGAACACAAGGAGCGCTTTGGGTGAAATAATCGTTTCAACAGAAACAATGAGGGAGCTCGATCTCTGAAAATCCTTTCACATTCTGAAAAGCTAATTCCGTAGTTTGACTGCATTCTCACACTCTCACTCATTTTATTGTTGGAACAGCACCCTAGGACAAAGTTTGACTGAGATGAGGAAACAGCTTGGAAAGTAGACCAAGTTTTAGAAATCACTACTGATCATTAAAGCATCTTTACTCTGACGCAGAAAACGGCAAACTTGAAATAATCCTGATCCTGGACAAAGTCGGGTAGTTTCACAGTACGCTGCAAAGCGTGGTTATTTCATTATATTGGAATTCTATACATTTATCTCAATATAGCGATATTAAGCTATCTGACTGAGGATTAGAGTGAAAGCGTCGTGCACGCCGTTTTGGTTTTCACTTGGGTCGAGTGAGGACGAGCCAAGCAATAGCGCTTAGCAGCGTCAGCATTTAGGCTCATTACCCACACCTGCTTTATTGATATCGTAAAGAGATTTCCCAGGCGCTTGAACCCTATTCTCAAGAGCTAAGAAGGAGCGTTTCCTCTTTGCGTGGAATGTCACTGCAGCCTGAGCACCTGACAGGAACTGTGGCCTACCTTACATATGTGATCCCTCAGTGTGCCTTTCTCGTTGAACATCCGGATCACCAGTGCGGACGACTCGCTGGTGGTGGCGAACGTGACTGGAAAGATGTACGGATTCTACAGGGGGAAAAAAAAAAAAGACAGTGCCACACAGTGAACTCTTCAGAAAACACTCTTCAAAGCAGTTGTGCTCTCTCCTTTGATGCTCAAGTGTGAGGACAGGAAAGAAGGCTAATGACGCTAACGTAAAAGGAACTTTTTGTACACAGATACAACAGAGACATACAACACCACACGCCGAATGAATACCGGTATCCACGTGGTAGCACAGAGAAAGAGACAAACGTGTCGATCTTCGGAAGTCGTTCTTTGGCAGTGCTCAGGCCATGTCTGTCATTAATTACCTTGTTCTGGGTTACCCAGAAACCAGATGAATCTCCTAATGTCTCTGATATTAGATAAAACTGGGTTCAAAGCACAAATGCAAAGAAACATAGGATCGGAGGAAGGCGCCAAGATTCTGTGGTGGTGTGACAGCAGCAGATATAATTTACTTGCGCTCCCATGAACAGGCCTTTTAATATCACCACAGGCCAACAGCAGTGGTGTACAATCCTGGTCCTGGTATGCTGGTTTTTGTACTAACCTAGCTCTCCTCATTCATGATCAACTGAACTTAAAATAACCATCGAATCATTTTTACCTTTACCTGCTGTAGCAGTTTGTTGGTGGAGCTGTGTGTTAACCAGTGAAAAAATAAAGTAATGGAATTTTCAAAAACGAAAATGTCCTCTTACATTCTCAATGAATTTGATTGCACATTTTCAGAACGCATCTTCGTTTCTCAAAAAAATGTAACAAAAAATAAGGCCACAGGAGTTACTTCTTACTTTCTTTGTACACTAAAAAACACATATTTTACAACAAGAAAAGGCAGATAACACTGAGGCCGGTTTGACTTAGTCAAATCTAATTCATTAAATGGGTTGGTACAAAAACAACCATACATGGGGCCCAGGACCAGGGTTGAATACCACTGGTTTGGAGTTCTGGGTCATGCGCTTTTTTTCAAAAGTAGAAAAAAGCCAAAGGATGGAGCGGAAGATAAGTAATCCCTTTCTGCACTGAGGCTGTCCATATCTCTTACCCTAATGATAATCAAGCATGACGATCATGAGGACAATATTTTTTTCACTGCACAAATGTCCTGACTAACATGAACTGTTAAACCAGCATTTCCAACCCCTCGTCCTTGGGGACCCGCTGTGTGTCGGGTTTTAGTTCCAACCCTCGTCTAATTTGATTTTGCTTTGTCAAAACCGTCCGCTCAACATGGGTCTGGGCTTGATTAGGCTTCGGTTTCAGTGTTGCTTCGCTGAAGCTCATCATTGCAGAAACACTCCCGTGGAACAGTTTCAGACCTGTTGTAGGCTGCCTAAAAACGATTACCCACACACTAATATACCTCCCCAGCCTGCTAAGCTCAAGGTGAGTGTTCAGAGTATACTGTTCACTGAGCTGTTAATGGAGAGTTTATACCAGCAACGCTAACGTCCAAAGCAATTACTAGCAAATGTTTTCTGAACAATGCATTGTACCAGGTGACACATTCTTTGTTATTTTTCCGAAATGTTATACCATCCCATAAGCAAAAGTTAGCTGTACAGCTCTCACATACAGCTCTTTGTAATACCATATTACAGCAACCTAAAATTGCTAAATCAGGGTCAGGGGTAAAGCTTTCATTATACACATCAGGGTACCCCTTAAAAATGTAACACCAAAAACATCAAAAAAGAACAAATGGACTAAAGACACGTCAGCAGATTTAGATTTGTTGCACAATGAATGCATTGTGGGTAAAATTGGGTGAATTCTAGTTTTTGAGCAAGGAAGTCTAAGGATAGATTTTTACGGAATTAATAGATTTCTGGAAATGGTGCGTATTCTGCTAAGACCTTCCTTCCTCGCCAATCTCAGATCCCAGTTTAAGCTCCCAAAGCCTTTTCAGAGAAATTGTGGAACAGTTCATCTGCTCCGCGAATAAACCCACTAGCTGTGAAGTTAGCCTTGGGGGAAACGGAGGGCTCAACAACCACTCGTGGAGCTCTTTATCTTGGAGGAGTAATAGAACCTTGGAAGAGTTTTGACGGGCATAATTTCTGATCTGCAAGTAATGAAAGCGAGACACCGGAAGGGATGATTCAGCTCTCAACAGTTCAAAAGACAAAAAGCCGTTTGTCAATGTGTAGGTTTTGCAAGGTGACCAAGCCTTTCCTGTGCTAAGATTCAAAAATCTTTATCCAAGAGGGAAGTGGGAAATGCCTGGTTTTGCTATATACAGTGGTAGGGCCAAAAGATGAAAACAAACAAATTCAGGTTTTGCTGCTGTTAAAATATATACAGTGGTTCTTCCAGTTGCATGCACAAATTATGTTCACATGCCCTGGGAACGGA
>JAOVYW010000101.1:1556865-1596424 GCA_025775045.1 Hiodon tergisus
TTTTGCTGCTGTTAAAATATATACAGTGGTTCTTCCAGTTGCATGCACAAATTATGTTCACATGCCCTGGGAACGGATTAAATCTGTGCAGAGAGGAATAAATCAGATCAGCTGAACAGGGGGTGAGACAGTTAAAGACTGCGTAGAGGTTTTGGTCTGTTTTTTTTAAACTTACGTTTACAGATGTGATTTGGATTTGGCCATCTGTTGCATGCTCACTTGCACGCCAACAAAATTAAACAAAAACAAACAATATGTACACCCATAACACATGCAGAAGGCAGACAGGTCATGGACACTTACTGACACTGTGGGGAGAAGCTTCACTGCAGACTGAAGGTCTTTGTCTGACATGAATTTATCGGGACCCAGGTCAACCTGTGCATTGAAAGAGAGATTGAAGAAGACTGTGAAACCATTCAACTTCAGAAGGGATTAATGTCAGCCAAGCACCGCATTAGAGGGGATCCATTTTCCCAGTTCATTAATCAGAAAGTAATCTAGATGAGTTCACAATCCTGTATTCCATAATCTTAACAATACTGGATTAGCTGAGAAATTAATGCAATTCAGAAAGACCATAAAGCAGAACAGTCAGACATTAGAGCAACATTTACTCCCAGTGAATCATGCCAGTTCACTCCATACTATATACAGGCTGCCCGGTACTGAAGACTAACAATCATCCGTCCACCTTCCTGTTCTTTTGCTTGAGTAAAACAGTCCCACTAATCACTATTTGAAGGATCATGTCAAAGTATGTCGTTTAAACACAACTCAAAAGATTACGATCAACATATTTTTGCCCAGTACTAAAACGAACAAATTGCTCCCCAGTATAAAGACTGCGGGTCAGTGCATAAAAGAGCTTACATTTAAAAAAAACAGAAATGAATAAAACACCCAGGTTTGTAGACCTGGATTACCTCCCTAACTAAGACCTTATGTAAGGCTTGGCGTTGGATGGGAACAGCTGATGCAGTGAAAGCAAGACTCACCCAACTTAGGACCTGTCGTTCCTTGGGTTGCTCTTTGTTTTTCACCAGGAAGTACCTCTTTCGTACCCTCCAGCCTGACACAAATAAACATACACAACCCAAGCAAATCAACAGACCCCGAAATAACAGTTTTCCCAAAGGAGAAAACAGCCAGATGTGTTCCACATGCAGGCATGGACAGACAGCTCTCACAGGCTCTTCTCCTTCACTACCAGGAGCGTTGGCCACTTTAGAAAGCAATGCAAGGGTAGATGTACTGGCTTTCTCTTAAAAGTCACCCTTTTTAACCTCCAATAACACACTCCCTGCACTAATTGACTTATCCTTCAAAACGTCCTGAATGAATTAGTACTGATCAACACATCCTCATATTCTCATTGAGTTTATACTGCCAACATAGTAGAACAACACAGCTAATTGTGATGTTATTCTTATTACAAGTGATAAAATGCAAGTACACTAATGGATTTTATATAAACAAAGGGGTATTTGCTCACCTATGTCTTTTAGTGGTTCTACTACTTCCCATTTGGGGTCAGACCTGAAGAACATGGAACATTGCTGCAGGGCTATTTCTGCAATAGATAAAACAGAAAGTTTCCACCAACCGACATTCATCTGGACATCTACATACTTACTGTAAAGAAAATCTATAAACACAATCTCCAGTTTGTCCACAACTTAGTTTATGCCTTGTGCCAAAACTTCCAAAATTGATTCAAAACAGTTAATGCACAAAAATATTTCCCATATTGGTGCTTTCCTGCTCACCCGTGTAGTTAGCAGAGTAGTTGTTTGTGTCCAGGAACTTCTTCACCAGCTCGCAGCTGGAGAGTATGTGTTGCGTGGTGATGAAGTTCAGGTAGGCCTGGAGGCCCTTCTGCCTCTCCGCGATAAACTCGCGGTCCATGTTCCCGATCAGCTTCTTGGGCGGAAGGGGTAGGTTGATGCCAGAGATCTGTGGAGATTGAGAGGAAATGGTTAAGGCAACGCGTGGTCCAGAGGACCCATTTACAACACATGGGTCTCGTGGGCGTACTAGTGACTGCCTCTGGAATGCAGAGTTCATGACGGTATGCACTCTCAAGAAATAATTTTTCATAAAACTTAGAAAAGAAGGAGAAAAAAAAAACCTTGGGAAGCTTTCCCTGAGAAAATGATGAAAATGTTTTGGCGTTTGTCAGCTTTTTGAAATATTTGTCAAAAATCCCCTCGCGCACCACTTACCAGTAAGCTATTGTTCAGCATATCAAAGTCACTGTATCTCCTTATGATCTGAAAAGAACCACCACATGAGGAAACGTTTGTAAACTGGAAATAGGTAACAAGACAACAGACACCCTTTAAACAAAAGCCTACTTGTGCAATAATAACAAGTTTACAATACATCAGGGTTTCCCAAACCTGTTCCTGGTGACAGCATGTAGGCTGGTTTTCTTTCCAACAGACCACTAGATTGCTTAATTGAACCTTTAACAAAATGATCAACTAAGGAAGAGCTTGAGAATAACAGGGAAACGCTGTTAATAGCTTTATTAGTTAAACCAAGGGTTCAATTAAGCAACTGAGCCTCTCTGTTGGCATGAAAACCAGCAGACACAGCCTGCCACCAGGAACAGGGTTGGGAAACGCTGCAATATATGACTGTCACACTAAACCATAAAAAGAAAGAAGGCCCAAGGGTCGAGAAGCATAAAAACAATTCTGTAATTTTATCTTTTCTATCCCATCTTAGTATTTGCTTAATGGGTCTAACCATACCTGCCAGCTGTTCTCTGGGGAAACGCCCCTCTGAACTCGAATTATATATTCCTAGGATAGAGAAGTAAAAATGAAAATTATTATAATCATGCACATGATTTAATCTTACATTGTATGCGGTCTATCATGTGACCCCGCTATACACTGTGTGATCTGAAAAGAACAATGACCAACCTACCTCAATAGATCATATTCTAAATTGTTCTCATAAAAATCCTTAGAAATTCTTCTCATATAAAAAAAAACCTAGAAATACTCAGTAGAAAGAGGAACACCGTGGAGTATGCCAAAGACTAATTCCATTTCCCTTCAGTGCAGACATTTGTATTAAAGCTGATGTTAAAAGGTCAGAGACACACTTCAGCATCACATTTTTCCATAATTAACTTAATAATTACATTTAAATTCTCTTCACTTTAGCGTCACCTATAGCAAATGACGCTACAGGCAGTTATAAACAATATACCACAAATTGATATGGCATTAAACAGTTTTACTTCTATAGTTACAAAGCATTGCTACCGTGAAGCAAGGAAAATAAATTAAGTGGCAGCATTGTTACTCACCATTTTATAAGTTTGGGAAAAGGGTCAGACGGACAAAAAAAAAAATCTCTGATAAATAGTCTACATAGGCAAGTAAATGCTAGGAATGCAGTGGTGTACCCTTAAAACACAAAAGCTGTGTAGTAGCATTCTCCACATGACTGTCAAGGGCTTGAGAGTCTTCCAGTTGCGGTTTAATACAATAAAAAAGTTAAATGGCAGAGAACATTTCATTACTAGAATAAAAAGTGACACGCACAGCAGCTAAACAAAAACTTTAAAAAATAAAGGAGATTTATTCTTATAAAATTCCAAAAGCACTCAGTGCCATAAACACAAATTTAGGTAAATCGTATGTTTTTTCTATAAAAATACATTAATTCCCCCCACTGAACCATCATTATTAAGCTTTGTGTTAAGATTGGAAATGTTCTTCACGAGGTTCAAATGTGCTTTGTAAAAAATAAACACCTCCTACTGTTAGGAGAACCACTTTGCATAGGGCCATACTTTGCTTTATTTCCAAAACTTTATTTGATTCTGCTGAAACCACCAGCATATTTGTAGCATTGCAGCCCCCCTTTTTTATAACCCTGTTTTGTTAACATTTACATTGAACACGATCCCATAATCCACCTCTGCTCTTTAGAGCTGCATGCAAACAAAAAAGAGGCTTGTTGTTTATATAACATAGCATGTTTCTCAGTTTGTTCCTATTGCGATCAAATGCACGACTAAACAAGGGAAGCATTTTGCTGACACAGAAGAATACTAGTCAACGAGAAATTGGGACAATATCTTGTCATGTATTAACACTGAGCAGAGTTTTATAATGATGTTGCAAGCTTACGCCTCAGGAAGTCTATATATAAGATTACATTTCAAAACCGACTAATTTTGTAACACTTTTTGGCATACCTTAAAACACTAGGCTACTTTGTCCAATAAATTCAGATGATCGTTTTTTTTAAACCAAACAAAGATTACTAAATGTATTTTTAACTGACTATATGCTGACTATATATTGTTGGGTTCTGACCATAATCGGAAGGAAGTAATCTAGTTAATGGAGGGTGTAAAAAAGGTAGATCACCCCTTAAACAGTCTTTATACATATAAATCCTGTAATGCGGTCCGGAAAGAGCCCTTATTTATAACATCTATATTTTATAAATAATAAATGTTATATAGCCTGAAAATCGACAATTAACCAAAACCAGTCTAAGAGAAATTCACAGAATATAGGTTTACTTATCGGAGTTGCACAGTCACACAGATTACGGGAAACTTGCTGATGAAATATTCATGAATGATATAAAGATGAAAATCTGAGGGTTGTGTTATCAAATATAATGTACCTTGAATCAAAAGTTAAAATCTTGCAGCTAAATAACGACACTCAAGCGATACCTTGATTTTTTAAAAACGATATACATCGTGGATAAATATTGGCTGCTTACTATCGATCGAATAGCGGCAATACTAGTCCAGCACTGTTGACATGACTACACGCATAATTTACACTTTTCGTTTTGCACCTCGTAAATTAGTTACCACTTCATGGTAACGAGTCTGGAACCCAACAATATATAGTCAGCAAGCTATTCATAAGTTAATTACCCAGGTTTTTTTTTTTTTTTTTTTTAAGCACAGTATAGCCGTGTTTCACAACAGCCTTGTTAGCAAGCTTAACATATTAGACCTGTCATGCTAGTAACGCACAGGGCATACATTACTGGGTATCAGCCACCTAGCCAAAATTCAAATCAACATCCACCCTCTAGCGGGCTGCCACCATTTATTTCGTGTTGCCCGAGCTTCGCTCCCTGATCGTTTACCGTGTGGGAGTGCAGACTTTGACTTGCTTCTATCACGGCTGTCAGCGCCACAGTGTCGTCCAGCAAGATCTTCCGCGCAGACGGCTTCTCTAAGAACGCCATTCGGGCGCTCCGATGGGTAAACAACGATAACAGCGAAATAATCTATCAATACTCAATACACAATTAACTAACCGGAAGAAGAGACGCTTTCAAACAATCTCAAGGCGAGTTATGGCATGAATGACCTGACAGACTGTGAGCGTAGTAGAACAAACCGCACTGCTACCCAAGTGGCTGCGCCCGTCAAAGCGTATGATACTTCCGTAGCTATGTGTGTGCGACTCAACAGTCTGCGAGCGGAAATACGTAGCAAGCGTAACAAATATATAGAATTTATTCTGTTACATCCCACATAGATTAAACAAACAAAAAAATGCTATGTTATAATAGGTTGTAATGAAAACATTTAGCAGCTATTTTTTCCAAAAGCATAACACTTCCATCGACGTATATATGACATTGAACATCAAAAAATACTAATATTTTCATTTAATTATTTTCAACTTTAATAGCATGTTACTTATTTAAGGGGTTTTCCCCTTACATTTTTAAAGGGTGGGACAAGCAAAACAGTAACTATCTGTAACTGAACATGTTAAATAGTTAAATAAAATATTCTACATTAGCATTAATGTTGTGGGTAGTTGCAGGTTGTAGAGCAATCACCAGTTTACAGCCCCATTTAAAGCTCTACATAACAAGTCTCATGTGGCAATTAATTTGAGAAACCGTATACTTAGAATTCAGAATAGTGCCCTGTTCGCTTTAAATAAGCATGGAGGTTTTGCTTAAGGGAATGAAGACAGTAGTTATTGCTAATTTGACTACCATTTAAGAATTTATATAGAAGTAGTTCCAGATTTAAGCTTTTATATTAGCAGCCTCCACTGTGTTGAATGAATAACGCCAACATGTCAACATAAATTACCTTTCTTTTGATTGCAAAACAGAAAAAGCGAAATCAATCAAATACCACAACTTTGGCATATAGCCTTTGATATTTTCGATGATAGAATTGTAGTAAGGAGACCAGAGAAATTTTAGATTAATTAGCTATAAGCTCTTTTGATTAGAACTTCCTGATAAGGCCATCAGCAATTAAGGACAAATTTTTGGTAGACTGTTACAAAGATATTCCTAGTACGGGAGTAAAAAGTGATTTCCGTATTAAAATCTAGATGAACAATTATACATTTAAAGGATTAGGATTACTCTTTACCTTGGGTTCGCAAAGTCAAATGTTATCCTAATTACCTATCACCATCCCACTAACTTGCCGTTATATCTGTTTCTGCCAAGAGCAGACATTTGCACTAGTTTAAAACTCCTCCCAATAAGGGACGAGTCTCCCTGCCTCTACCAGCCTGCCCTCGTAGCCCTTATGCTGAAGCATGATAAGTTATTTCACCCCTACCATCAGAAGAGCTATTAACCTCCATCTCCAATGTTTCTCATGGGATATGATGCAAAACAGCCTTGCTGCTGATGCGAAATATCACCCACTACTTCTTGCAACAAATGGTCAGAATATCAGAATGCTGGCAGGTTTGTAATGGTGAATTGTTTGCCTATAACTAGCATGTGCGATTGAGAAAACAGGGAATGTACAATTCTATTCCTGGAGGCCACTTTTTACAGAAAGGTTTTGACCGAAACAAGAAGAATGACTACCAACTCCATTCAATTAAACTATGATTGAGAGAAACCCAAGAGTCTTATAAGAACCAGATCAGATCCATTATAAATTTGCTTAGCAGATGCCTTTATTCAAGGTGGCTTACAGTAGTCAGAATATAGTGGTTAAACCAAAGAGAAACCAAATCTCATACATCGAAAAAAAAGGTTGGCCTTTTAGAGAAAACTGTAGGTTAAACGTACACACCACCTCCCCACCAAAAAAGTTACCAAATAACGACGCCTAAGAAACCCTTTTTCCCTCCCCCCGAAAGGAAATTAAACTTCAACTTGATTTTGTATCTCACATTACAAGTTGCAGGACTTGGTCCTTTACCTCTATGTGCTTTGCATGACCTCTGGCACCATAACCTTGACTTCCCCTTCCATTACAACTTTGTCTTTAACTGAGCAGGAAACAGAAATGAAGGCAAAGGACCTTTTGATCTTTTTTACTTCAGCCTCCGCCAACACCTCCTCTCCTATGTACAAAGGTGCCGGAAAGTGAATTTCCTGGCGGAGGAATATGCACCCTTTGCCCGGCATTTTAGTTCCCAGGACAGCAGAAATAAGCCCGTTGATCAGCACGCCGTGAACAATGGGACTCTGGAAGGAGGTAGTCTTAGCATAAGCAGGGTCCAGGTGGATGGGATTTGTATCTCCAGTCAGCTCAGCAAAGGCTGCTACATCTCGGGCACTGAAGATCCTGGTCAGAGAGGCTCGCTCCCCAACATGGAGGTGTCGGCGATCGAACGAGAGCAGCTGGAAGTCTTTTGTTCCCCTGGTGGTGGCAGCAGCAGAATGAATGGACTTGCTTACGAGGCTAAGTAGCCTGTACGTGGCATTTCCTCTGAAAAACGTCATCGTCATCATCCCTGTCCTCTGTTGCAACAATGGCAGCTCAGTCCAGCTCAAGTTCTCTGCTGTTTCCGGACAAAGCTAACAGAAAGGGTGAAACCTGAAACATAGAAAGACCAATGTTAACGCTAAAATAGGAACATGAGGCTGCCACAATAACGTACTGGATGTGTAATGTTTCAAATTTGCACATTTGCACAGTGGAAATCTGGAACACAAAGATTTTGTTCTTCTACACCGAAAACACAAGCTGATTAAAGTTTGTGTGGACTTGTTTACAGTGTGCTGACATGGTATATATTTCTGTTGAGTCATGACGCAGTGGCCTTCTCCTTACTGCCACCTGCTGTTCAAAATCATGCAATTACATAATTTTCTAATCAAATTGAAGGTCAAACAATAACAGAGTATTTCACTGTATCTCAGTGGATATCAGTCATGAAATCATACCAGACTCCCAACTAAATATCACTGCAGGCTGGGTAAAATTCCCCCAATTGATTTACCTGATGAACTCGGACAGCACACGTCTCATTCTGGTATGATCCAAGTAAAGTCAGGGCACTCCACAACTTCACAAATCCACTGGGAGCAGAGGAGAGGTAATAATGTCACAATAAGTGAAACACATTTTATTTAATATTTTATGACTAGAGATAATTAAAGGTCTGTAATAAAGATCACAATAAAACGTAGTTTTCATACACACTACCTTTTGTAAACTCGTAGAACAGCTGTCAGAGTGCTCTCCTCAAACTTTAAAACATCAAAAGGTAGCGCTGCCCCAATCTATAAAACACGAGAAACTAATTTCATACATTTTTGCCATTCCATATACTAATCCCACCAACACACCACAATTATCAATTATTGCCCTTTTAACAAATGGCTATGTTAATCGTAATAATGCACAAAAAAGTAGTTAACGACTTAGTATTCTTCTTTTTTTTTAAATAAACTACTTTACTTTAGTGCTAGTTATTACGGGAAAAGATTCAGTCGTGTCTTTACCTCTCCATACAAGTCCCTGACAGCAGAGATTATCAGATGTTTAAAATAGGCGGCATCAAGTCTTTTGCCTTCCTTCTCGAAAATCCTGAAAAAAATTCACACTTAAGTCTGGTCAATAACATAATCTTATAAAGGGAAAACCCTCCGTAAACACGTTTATCAATCTTAAGATTCCACCTGTGCATAGACAAAACTCAAATGAATATCCTTTCCGAAACTTCCCTTAAATTTCTGTCTGGCGTGCAACGTTAACGTTGCAACAATAGGAGAATCGTGTCACGAACTGAGAAGGATGAAACTCGGGGTTGCAGTGTATTAATTCAAAAAGCCTAAACTTACAAGGTGATCTTCATATAGTGGTAAACGGATGTGTTTTTGAATACAAGCCGTTCAAAAGTCGCAGGCCCCTCCGTTTTATCAGCGTGCCTCATTCTATTTGTAACGTTACTTTCCTAGAAACAAACAAGCCGTCGTTAGACATGAGATTGCCGTACTTCGGCTAACGTGGAAATATGTACAGCAATGGTTTAACGAGGGAGTAAGGAGGTGCAATGTACAGCCGCCAGTTAATGCCTTAGATTCAGATGTACTTAACAGAACTACCCAACATATAATGTTTTAATATTTTTTAACACAACCCATCCACACAAAACCACGTAACGTTAGCAAGTTTTGTATTGGTAATGCGCCCTTATAAAACTAGAACACACGTGCTGCCGCTCTGTTGGCTAAAAATAATGTAGCTAATAAATTTAGCTAACAATACATTTACTTGTCTTGAAAGATGGCTAGCTTGCAGAATAACGTAAATATATACGAAGAATAAATGACAGATATTACAAAATGGTCATCAGGAACTATCTCGAAAGCTAAACTAACTACACGACTGTAACGACACTAAAACCATCGCAGGGAGGAAAATAACGTTACAAATATATATTACTACAATTAATTTGTTCAATCTCCTTACTGAATTCACACCCTGTAGCGATTTATAAAAGCACCATATAGACCTCCTTCCCAACACAACCCCCCAAAAAAGTCTCACAACACGCTTTGCGACCAGTGTCTTCTTCTGTGGGATGAACGTTACAACATGTGAGGCGCAAACCGCCACCTACTGTACGGGAGTGTGGATCACACACTTGCACCCTGCCAGGCAAAACCGACTAACATAGAAAAGGACATGTACAGTATATATCAGATGGCAGTATGTCATTCCACTGCAGACTCGCTGAAAAAAACCAGACACATACATTTTTAGGTGCCCCACACCCATCATGTGATCCAAGCCTTCCCGATACCCGCAGCGCTGCACTGAACCTGGCACGCTCCAACCTCAACCTACTAGTTACGACATCAAGAGAAGGCCTGTAGTACTGACGAATGCTGTCGTTTCCCAACTTATTTTCACAGCATTAAGTGACGTTGAGAAACGGTCACCTAATAATTCTCTCTTATCGCACTTGTCAGCTCAAGGTAGAAATAGATTTCACTTGACCAGACCTGTACCAAACAGATTGACAAACTAGTTTAAAGTTTGTGTAACCTCCAGAAACGTTTAACATTAAAACGTTCGACAATAATGTAAGGGTGTGAGGCCTGTGTTATGGGTTATGTAAGAACACACTTTCACTGTGAAATAATGCCATCAGAGGGATATAAAAAACATAAGATTGTAAGTTGGCCAGACTGTATAAAGAACTGTATAAATTATTAAATATATATTTAATCATAAGTCTGATCCTGAACATAAAGTATTAATATCCAACAGGCCTGCAAAAGTGTCAAAAGGACTCAAGTAGCTCAGAGACAATTACAGGATTGTGTCAAGGACTTTATTGGGATTAGGGTCAACACCTAACCATTATGAAAACAATCAATGTAGACATTGTATTAAATAAACAGGATTGCTAAATTTTGTACTAACAAACCACCAGGATTGATTGGGGATACTGTCGCTTACCTATTGCTCATGGATCTGTTATAAAGTAACTACACTGCTAGTTATTCTGATGGTGGAAAGTGTTCCAGAAATTGACCGCTTTACAGATGCTCTCATATTGTATGATCATATGAAGTACGGCCGAAGTCAACAAAATAAAATAAAATAAAAACATAAATAAATGGACTGTGTAAGAATATATCTCCCTAATTTATACTTGGAAGGTGTAAGCACCTTCGGCATTAATTACGGCCACACGTTTTTTCCTCTTAGCAAGTTCGGATGGGGATTGTCTATCCCGCCCTCTTCTTTCACTGCTAATGAATTCGCTACTTACTTCAAGGTGTAGATTTAAGAAACCAGCAGTTACCTCCCTAACTTAAAACCAGCCCTCTCTCCCTGAAACAGCTTTCTGCACTTTCATCTCGACCTCACCCAGATACCCCAATTTATCACCCCTCCTCGCCCTTCAGTCTGAAGGCCCACGTCCACCTGAAACCACCCCCAGTCCTCGATCTCTCCTCTTCTCAGTGCTGGCTCATCAATGGCCCAATTATTTTCTAACACCTAGATTACCATTCCCTGGTAACGCTGTTAGAACCTAGGTAGTTCTGAACGCACCTGTATTTTCTGTAGACATTAGAATATGGTCTGGAGCCTTTATTGCACTTGTGGCCTCCTTACTGTAAGTCGCTCTGGATATAATTTCGATCTCAGTTACAGGTCTTTATAGGCAGACTGGAGCTGGTTCAGTAATCGGGATGTCGCATGACTGACGGGGGTTTTGTCCCATCTCAGTCGAAGAACTCCTCCAGTGTTACATCAGTCCTCACAGTGGAATCTCCCCCCAGTTTCATTTTTGATGGCTAGTCAGGGTGTGGGTGGTATGGGGCACCTTCTACTTCCTTATCATTCAGTCCACCATGCTCCAAGGGATCTTAAATGGGACTTTCCAATTCATCTACCCACCAGCTGCTTTTTTAAAGCAAATTTGTCTTCATGGTTGCTTGACACTTACTTCCTGACTGAGAGGGCTTTTTTTGTTCTGAAATGAAGTGACCTCCAATAATTTAATTATTTCCACCAAACAGAGGCCACTCAACTAATTGAGTGACTTAAGGAAATCATAGGCACTGAAGATTACCTAGGGTATCCAAAGCAATTAAAACATTAACATAATTATTTTATTGCTTGCAGTTGCTTACCTCTGACTATTTTCCCATCCATAGACGTATTCAACTTTCAGTTTTGAATAAAAATACTAACATGCAATTGGAAAAGGGATAATACTTCTCAAGTGTCTAGCATCTGGACAAGAGCATGTGATTAAAAAAAAAACTAGTATTGGTTGTCATTACCTTGCTTAAAATTATTACATAACATAATTATTGTGACAACTGTTACTACTGATAACTGTTCCAAACGAATGACAGGTATTTGGGAAAAATTTTAAATAATAACAAAAACAAAATGTACGACTAGGTTTAGCAAAAACATCGTTGCTAAAAAAAACAGGCAGAAAAATGGCACACATATTCTACCATCTAATCTGTTAAATAATCTACATCCTTATTTCAGTTCTATTGACACAATAGTGCCTACAGTGCAGTGCATGCGGTTTTCCACACTAACACCAAAAATAGGGAGTGGAGGATAGGGTTGGGTTACTCCCTGAGAGATGACTGGATCGGAAATCGAATCATTCTAAATATTTACAGACCAAAAAATATATATATGTTACTTCAAATATAGTTTACAGGCAGGCTCATGACAACTTCTTGCTGCTTGCATTCTGCTGGGCGATGATGAAGTCCATGATAAGCTTGGCCGTCTTGCGAGGGCGCTCCATTACCACAGAGTGGCCACAGTTCTCCAGCAGGTCGACTTGGCAGCCTGGCACGGCTTCTGCCAGCACCGACGCCCCGGAGACATCCAGCACCTGCCCGAGGGAATTCATTAGAGTTTACTCTAATGTTTACTCCAAGCCGAACGCGAACCGCGATGGTTTTCCTATTCACCTGATCCTGCTTCCCCCAGATGATCTGAACCGGAGCTGTGATCGTGTGCATGTTCTCGTATAAGGAATGTCTGGAGTTCTCTCCTACAATCTCCAAGAAGACTGCAGAGGGAGACAAAGGAGGAGAAAGACCGAGCATGAGAGAGAGGTCGAGGGGATTGGAGGAAAACCCAGTGGAGCTGCTACCGTGAAGTATAACAAAGTTCTCACAAATAATGACTGTGTGTGGATAGGAGGGACCACGCCATATCCCACAATGTAATGTAATAAGTTCTCTCATGCATGTGGTTGTCAATACATTCAAGAGAGAAGCCATTATTATTATTATTAATATAATAATTAAAATGGTTTTGAACTCACCTTCTCTGTAGAAGTCGTTGTGTGGAATTCTAACGTCAACTAATCCCTGAAGGATCTAACAGACGAGACAAAGAAACACTGAGTACACAGAAAAAGGTGGTTTCTTAAACAGCAAATTGGGGTTTAGCAGCTACTCAAAGCTGTAACAACCACAGACAGTAACAAACAGCTTCCTGAAGAGCGGGAGGTCTCTGGTAGCACGTGGCTCTGGGAGGGGCGAGGCCCTACACTCCTACCTGCTGAGGGATTTTGAAGCGGACGTAGGAGCACAGCTTCAGCATCTCCTCCATCTCCTCGGGTGTGGAAGGAATGAGCGGAATGCCATGGACGTCCTTGGTCCTCTCCAGGTCCCGTAGACGCTGGAAGAACTTGCTCTCATTCGGGTACTTCAGGCCTAGGGGCCGACCAGCGGGGTGAACGGCGGATGAATATTCAGACAAGCGGCACACTCAAATGAACATTTTATCCCCATAGGGGATGCTCTTAACCAGACCGACTCACTCGGCCACACAATCAGCTCACAAAAGCATTTTATAAAAGAACCATATAGGCCGTATAACAACACCAAAACGGAGAAGTACAGTGCTTGCTTTTTAAAGGCTTTACTGCTGAGTAATAAAACTCAGTAATAAAACTACGGCAGCCCAAATTCACCAGGACTTAATGACATGCATGAAGAAAACTAGGTCACAATCGGCTGAATCATCACTTGTCTCTTTAGAAGGCATTTGCCTCAAATATGAGCAACCTAAGTTGATCCCTGTATCATGAGATGGTGATCACCGAGACTAAAATGTAGCCAATTTATCTTACGTATTCAAATTGAATGAAAATGAAATACATTGTATAATAATGGGGAAAATATGTTTTACTGATTTTAGCTGAACATTAATAATTACACGGAGTCATGAATGCAAGACTTTGTGGTAAACAGATGCGCTAATAACAAAATGAGATGGAGATGTTTACTAAACTTTCGTAAACTTAGTCTACCTTAACTGGACTTTGTGCAGATTTACATACCATTGCAAGCGTGCTGAAAATATCTTACCTTGTACGGATTATCAGAAATTTTCTCCTCACCGCAAATCATAATGGATCTCAATTTACTCTACTTTATATATCGACTGCACACGTGCACACGGGTCAGAACTCGGAGTAAACTCAGAGTTCACCCGGCATTGAGGGCGTTTTGGCAGCGACTGTGACGAAACTGACCTGCAGGACAGATCAGTGTGAGGCTACAGATGTCGGAAGGGTAGCGTGCGGCGTACACCCCGGCCACATTCCCCCCCATGGATGTTCCCACCAAGTGGAAGGGCTTCTTATTCAGCCGGACGCTCTCTACAAACTGGGAGAGAAAATAGTGGGGCACAGTTATCATAGGTGCCCATTAGTCCAGTACAAACTCTCCACTCCTAAAACACAACAGCCGTGTAAAAATTTTTTTTTAATGTATTCATTTCATAAGACATATTTCTAACACCCAGTGATCTTGAATCCTACAGCAAATATTGGCTGAGTGCAAAATCTAAAATCCTGTGATGGAGCCCCTTGTTCAGCAGAAAAGAGCTCCTGAACTCCTTTCACAATAAAGCCACTATGAACTGGAGCGATACCATCACCGTCTGCTCGAGGCTGAGCTGTGGAACTGTGGACTCCAGGCAATGAGGTTTAAATAAAAAGATTAGTCAAACAACCAGCAGGAAGGTTATAACAAAGGAAGACGGCAGTCTCTATTCCTCTTCTCGTAAATTCTGGATGGATTCCCAAGACTTTTGGGTAGGCTTATCACACACAGACCATGGCTCCCACGTTTTAGAACCTATCTTTAAAGGAGCCACTGACTTTCACCTGAAAAAGCAGATCAAGTCATTCTATAGTTAAATAATGGCTTTAACTAAACAAACAAGACAAACCAATAGTCGTAACAAGAAACCAATAGCCTTAATTACTAAATTAATTATTTAAAATGTACCAGCAGGATTTAAATGGAAATTCAAAAGGCACAATTATTCTAAGGGGTTACAGTTGATCCAGATTTCTTTGTGTCAGGCCATTTACTCGGGCCAAGATGAGCAAAAACCTTGAGGGGGGAGAGCGATTGAGCAATTATGTTAAAGTTCACCAGATTTTGTTCAGGAATCAGACAGTACCCATCTTCAGAGCACGAATAAACATACATCTATTTAGCCTTCAATATAGTCACCAGAAGGATTGAGACATTTGATGCGATGCAGCTGCAAGTTTACTAGTGCTAAACTCTATTCCTGCTTTATATCGCTTTAGTTTCCCTTGAAGAGTCTGTTGCTCTCAAGGTTTCCTCCTGCTTGCCATCTTAGGGAGTCTGCCCAGTTGCCCTGGGCTTATCTTCAGAGGCATTCAGGCTAGCGTCTCATCCAACCTGATCTTTGTATTCATCAATCGATTTGTAATTAATTTTCTGCTATCCATTTCTATTCTATTCTGTGTGATCTCAAATGTAAAGAGAATATGTTGTAAAAATGAAAAGTACAATGCAAACAAAATGCATTATTCTGATGGTAGGGATCCAAGTCCTGTGATGATTTTGAGGACACAGAGAGGAAAAACTTAACAGCCGTGATGAATACCGCATGCACACATTCTTCAACAGGGAGGCACAGCAGTTCGTATATACGTTTCAGCTGTGGGACTGTCTCCTGCCTTCGGCCGACAGAATCTCTTTGATTTGTTTTTGCTTAATGTTCCAAGAGAACCCTTGTGTCTTGTACCCTGCCTGAGAGGGTATGTGCTTCTTAAGCATGTTGTAAATTTATTTAAACAACCACTGATGGGGATTTGACGGTCTACTTCAGGCAACTGTCAAGGTCCTGAGAACACATGCATAAATAATTGTGTGCACTATTTTAACACATTCTTCAGGCTATACTGAGTAACACTCATCATGATTATTACTATATTATTACCTTGTAGTCCTGCTCTGCTTTCAGAGAGACATCCCTGGTTTGATGGACTGCTGTGATGCTGGGTTAGCTTTAAAAAAAACTAGAAGCTGATCTAATGTGCTTAAGCCCCACTGCCAGGGGTGTTTTTCCAGCTATCGCCCGGAACACATCCCTGTCGCAGCCAAACCAGCACATTGCTTTATTGCCTGTTTCTGGGCCATTACTGCCTGGTGGTACTGTCCTCTCGTAACCCCTGTGCTGTGTGGTATTTACCTTCTCACCTGCGGACGCGGCCTAAATTGCCGCTAGGTGGGAACCCACAGCACACAGAGCCGCAGATTTCAGACAGATCGCCTAACTACAAGGACGCACCTGGCGTATCCTCTTGACCTGTCCCTCAATGGAGTAGTCCGCTGCGTTAGTGCGTGTAGTGCCCTCGTGTCCGGGCATGTCGACACACAACAGGTGGAGGTGTTTGGGTAGGAACTGCGTAAATAGACACAGAGAAGTCGTAAACAACATCTTGCCCAGTTCCAGGGGTTTATAACAGAAACATCTTGTCATTACCATTTGTCATTAGTGGGAGTCTTAGTTCAAGTTTACAACGGACAATCAAAGTATTCTACCTGGCTCATTTCCTAAGATATCTGATTCAAACATTTAGGAAAAGAGAGATGTCATTATCTTTAGCTAGCTAAAAACATGGCTGTCCGAGGTCCCCGTGTATGCTTGTTTTTGTACCAGCCCATTTCTAAATTAGGTTTAACAAAGTTGTTGATTGAAAACTGGGCTCAACATCATATGCTTTGAGTTTAGTTTTTAAAAGCATACTGTTGATAATTTGTAACAAAGATAATTATTCATATTTAATTATGTACAGTACTATGCAAAAGTCTTTTAAAAATCTGTAAAGTGATGCTTTTCAAAAATAATAAAAACGTTTTCTGAGATCAGGGCTCTGTGGAGGCCATACCATCTGTACCTTGTTCTTCTTTTAGAAAACGGATGTTCGGAAATCTAAATATTACTCTTATCTACTGACACATTAATGCAGAAAATAAACATCTAAGACTATTTAAGACTACCTATGTAAAAAAGCTAGGATGACTAAGAATTTTTCAAAGTTCTGTATAATTGAGTTAATTGGAAATAATGAGCTGTTAAAAAAGACTAAATCAGTTAAAAGACCAATTCCTATCACTTAAATCACAAATCTCATGGGAACTAAATGAAAAAAGAATTAAAATGCCATTACTTTTCTTTTCACTGGCAAACACACAATTATTTTCCAAACTTTTACAGAAGGTAACAACCAAAATGACTCAATGGACACCTCAATCGATTCTGAATGAGATCGTCGGTTGGTTTAAAAAAAGACAGAATACACAAGGGGGCGCAAGGACCAGGATTTAAAATCACTTGTCCAAAGAAATTACATAAAAAGTGTGTCATAGCAATTACATAACAAAATCAGTTTGTTGTTGCTAAATACTGTTTCGCAAGCCCATTTTCCAGAGGGGCCGAAGCCAACTACATTAACGAAGACTGCTGCTTTATCAAACCTGTCAAACTTTGTTCTCTCTGGGTAAAGGGTCTCCGGCAGCTGATTACCAGAGGTTAGAATTCATCTAAATGAAGTCAGAATAGTACAGCAAGGTGGAGACAGACAATACACATGTGTGGTGTCATTCTTCAACTTTCATTTCAATCAATTAAACGTCACAGAACTTTGCACCTCTATTTTGAGTTGGCAAATTTTGTGTGGTAATTTCGCTCCTCTCACCTTGACCACAGACAGCCACATGTCCTTGTGAGCGGAAAAGCCATGTAGCATGAGAATGGACGGCCTGGTTCCAGGCTTCCCCCTGGTGGAGTAACAGAAGCGGTACGCCTCACAGTCAGCATAGCGCACCTGCAGGCCTAGCGTCCTCCGCCAATACCTGGGCATTTCGGACAGGAGTATCAACGGAGAGGAAAGGTTAGCTGACAGGCACCATACACGCGGTGCTAGGAAAAGTGGTCCTTCATTCATTTTTATACAATAGTCTCAGTGACAAAAGCTGAAATGTTACTTGAATATTCCCGCAGTTGACCAATAAATAAGTTTATAGAACTCAGCTTGCTTATCTTTCATGGGATACAAAAGTTCACAGAGCAAGTTGCACAAGTTTATATTGCACAGTTGCACATTACACTAAAATCCTTTGCCCCACATTAAAGGATAGAGAGTCTGCATAGCAAAAAAAAAAAAAAAAAAAGTCAAACTGCAATCATGCTTTCTCCATTTCTTACTGGGGTACAGAGAGCACTTCACTTTAGTCTTGACTATGATGAAACGGTTCCCTTCAAATCACGGGCCACTGATCTCACCAGTTGTAGACCTTGATGAGGGCAGAGGGCCACAGCATGAAGGACGCCACGAAGGCCAGGATAGGGATGGCCAGCGTGCCTCCAGCGATGACAAACATGTTCACCAAGTCCAGGTCCATTGCTGACGCTTTCCTGAGAGACAACCTATTCCAGAAGAGGTTTCGCCGTTACATAAAGTCTTCTCGCCTGCCGGTCTCTGCTGTACACACGTCTGACAGTGCCGGGCGTGTGGGGCTGTGGCGGATAAGACTTTGGACTTTTAAGCAACGTTTTGTCTATGGCGGATCTAACCTTTTGCAAAGGACGCTTAAACTGAATGGCTTCAGCAAACATTCAGCTGCCTGATAGGCTCTGGATGACAGCAGCAGCTAACAAACTAAATTACGAGGGGCCAAGAGGGATGGAAACTTGATCTGATAAGACTGACTCAGCCCCTAAATCAAAGAGCAAGCGGGCAGTGGAAAAAAAACACACAATTTAAATATCTTCCAATATTGGAACAAAAGAGTAAGTCATTACGAGTAATGCTCTCTTAAAAAAAGTGTTTTCACAATTAGACAGTCATTTGTAAATCATAAAACAGTGAATTAAAAAGAACTGCTGTCTTGATCACAGCTACTACGCCCCGAGTCAAAGGCAGGATAAAGGTCACGGCGTCTTAAAATGCCCTCTGAACCAACCGGTGATGGCATTGCTTGAAGTGCACAAACGTTGTCATGGTGCATACAATCACCGCACAGCAGCTAAAGCGGCTCGCGCATTACAGCCCCGTCCACACATCCAAGCCCAAAACTACAGCCTCATAACAAATCCGAACAGATCTGTTATATAAGCGCGAAGAACGAGCACAGGAAAACATTCAACAACGAGAGTAAGAATTCTACGCATTGCTATCGTTAGGTAAACAGTTCTTGCAGGGATGTTTTGACGGCTCAATGTCAGTGTCGCACAGGGGATCGATTCTGTAGTGGGATCGATTCTTTTGCAGTTAATTTGTTTACATTCCTTTTCTTTTCCTTTTGCAGCGCACCTTCTTAAGAGAAAACCAACAGCTGCTGTAACTCGTACCTCTAAAAACAGGCAACAACAAAGGTGATGCCTGTAAAGACCACCAGTTCACCCTGACAATACAAGAGTGGTGTTTGATGATGGCAGTCCTTCATTCCTTTGATGGCTAAGAATAATTTCCCTTAGACAAAGAACCCAAATGATCACTTTGTGTTCTAGACACAAACATAAAAGTAACAGATGATGGAGAGTGGCGGATGTGGAAATGGCCTTCTTCAGAAAACGGCCACGTTACTGTGGAAACCTCCCACATATTACCATGAGCCCAAAATAAAGTACAGTAGAAAAATAGCACAGCACCAGTTACGTAAATAAAACACACACATAAAAATGAGGAATGGCTCTATGTGACTAATATTACTATAATTTATCTTTGTTAAAAGGCAACCTTGTTGTGCTGGCATATCCCTCAACAATAAACAAAGGAAAAACATAGAGCCAGGCAATAGCTACAGTAATCCTTTTAAATTCCTTGAAATAAGTACACTTGTGAAATCTCAGAAACAATTACGCAGGTCATCCAGAAGAGCAACAATAGTTGGTTTCCCTGGACGCGAGATTTAATATCACATTTTAAGCACGTTTTACAAGCACTTCGTTGGGCGCGTGCATTTTGAATTTAGTTTATGTATAGAAAAACATATCGACTGGTTTAACTTAATATGATTTTCTCGTACAATTATTAAGTAACAGCCCAACGATCATCCAGTTGTTCAAATAAGTGTATAACAATTATAAGCGAGTCTAACAACATTGTCGAAATCATAATATTTTCGCTAAAACATTTTAGCACAGAATGCTATAAATAAACATAACGTAATTCTAGGTAATTTCTTCGTAGTTAAGAAAATAAATAAATAAATTCCTCTGATTAGACTAGAGTTTTACATGATCGCTTGTCAAGCGACTGACACAGGGGCGGAGTTCATAGGTCAAATGCTTGACCTGATCTAAAAATCTCAATGTCGAGTATTGCGTAACTGCAGGAAAGGAAACGTCGAAAGTCAAAGTTAATATCAGAGTATATGGACGTTTTTAATCAAATGTTAAGAGCAAACGGTAAGCTGTCAATACGAAGAGAAATGGGCGCCTACAAGATACTCTCAGTGCAATTTTCATCGATTTCTAGGATACATTTTGTTTATCTATCAAAGTAATAATCTCTCCCGAGTGTGAATATACATATATATATATATATATATATATATATAATAATACACCAGAGTTTCCCACTTCATTTGAGCTCCCAGGAAAGTACTGGACTTCAGTGTAGCAGGACAGAAAGCTAAACTTTGCTAACGTGTAGCGGACCTTTACCCGTATTATTAGCGACATTAGCACACAATAATACGTCGCTTGCTGGAGTGCACCTACTTATAAGAAAATTCTGACTACTACCCTTTGCACTTCGAAAACAAGTGAAATGTATACATCTGAATTTTACCTCATTAGACACGGTATGTGATCGGGATACCTTCCCTTTTAAACCTGCACAAACACGATAATTGTATTAAATAACAATCCTATTGTAAGAAACCAAAAACAGCAGATAACGAAGAGACACGGAAAAACCGCAGCCTCCGATGAGCTGTTTCCATTACGTAATTAAAAAACCATCTTTAATCTTCACGCCATTATATATTACACGACAAAAAGCATATTTTTTGCTCGAAGACTCACCACATCAGCTAAACTGTATTAAAGATGCTTCTGTACATATTTACATTTTTAAAAAATAGAATATAATTACTGTACCTTCCTGTTATTCTTCTTTTTCTTCAACAAAACACCTTCACTCTACCGGCTCAGAAAGTGGCAGATTTTTCTTTAGAATACACAGATTTTTACAGATACATTTTGATCCAGAATCGATTCAAACCTCTGGTTTTCATCGGCGTTTGAGATCAGCGAAATAGTTGCGAACCTTTTAAAGGGGAAGTCATGACATGTGGAGCGAACGGGATGTTATGCCGAAAATAAAATGTTCCCTCCCTGTCAGTTCAATTTAAACCCATCAATGGCTACACAGGCAGTATTTCTTTGCACTGGTTATTGAGGTTGAACAGCATACATTTTAAATACCATATGTATTTGTTTATTTTTTGGTTTGGGAAAAAAATGGACGAAACTTCAGAAAATCTTTACAGTAATACTTATTGTCTTACTTCTGCTTCTGCATATCTATTCCCATAGTCAGCAATTACAGAAAACATTGCCATGTCAATAAACTAAAGTCCATTGACATGGATAGTTTTGTTAAAAGTAAAAAATCCCACTGATATAAAACTCAAAAGTCAATACATTTAACAATGAAGTACAAAGGTCAACTGCGTTGTTTGCCCTGGAGTAACTACAAGCTTGAATGTTTTCCCCGACTGAGTTAGGGGACAACAGAGTAAATGCGGACGAGCCAATTCCAAGATGACTCTGACGAATGACTCGTTTCGTTCAGCTGGGTTCACAGAAGGGTGTTTAGCCCCTGCAGTCCCTTTGACGTTTCATTGCCCTGTGCGACACCGGTAACCCATTATGTATTCCTCGTTGTTTTTCCTAGCGCTGGGTTTCTGTGGGGTATTATCACTGAAGATATGTTCCTTCAACATTCAATCCTTTGGGGAGAACAAAAGTGCAAAGCCAGAATTAATGGAGGTTATAGGAAAGGTAAGGAGACTTTATTTAAATTTTAGTATTTGTTCCATGTTGTACCTTTAGCCGAGGGATATTCAGGGCACCGTTTCTTTAAGTTGAGTAAAATGACTGGTAATTGTATTCAAAACTATTGTTTAAGAATGAGACAAATTATTTTCTCTTCTTTTTTTCTTTTTTTTAAAGTAATAAGAGTATGCACGATTTTTTTCCACTGAACGTACAATTCTGGGTGCGTCGCCCGGCCTTTGCAAAATGCACAGCAGGAGCACCTGTGCAGTACAGTGATTGGAACTCTGGATTTATATATAATACAGTATCTGTTCTCCCTTTATTTCCAATTTCATGTTTCCCTGCTTGATTTAATTAGATAGCATTTCTCGCATTCCAAAGCTAATAAAAAATAATACTGGCCTTTTTATAAATAACCAGGATAATTGCTACATTCATTCTACAGTAACAAACAACTCTTTCAACACAGCAGTAAAACCTTAAACAGAAACGGACAAATTACTTAACATCACTGAATTAAGGAACTAAACCAGTTGTTGGTTATTTCCTCAGGCCAAAGTTGTCCTGAGAACTTTCTAAAAACTAAAAAAAAAAATTCCTTTTATCAAAAAAAAAGCAAAAACCACAACTACCATCTGGGGGAATTAAAATATATTTCTCTTTGACAAAAAACCAACCAAGAAATGAAAAAAAAGAAGAAAAAAGAGAGTATGGTCTAAGTAGTAAAAAAACGCATACTTACTCCAATTTCGATTAAAAAAAACCCAGTTTTTTCTGGCTTTGAAACAGGTGACTTTTTCACAATTCCTCAGCATTATGTTTCTACAGTAACCTTAAAAGAGAGTGCATGGACAAATATTCATCATTTCCAATTGCAGTGCGTTGCACGCTGTGACATTATGCTTATTATGGAAATCAAAGATGCCAAAGGACTGGCTTTGCCACAGCTGATGACACACCTGAACAGGTAAATCTGTAAAGGTTTGTAACCAGAGAATTAACTAAAAAAAAGTCAATAATTCTCTCAGTGTGTAAGCCCACTTGTCCCTTGCAGTAAGAATGAATATGGCTACGTCATCAGCAAGAGGTTGGGAAGAAAGTCTTACAAAGAACAATATGCATTTATCTACAGGTACCGTTTAATGATCTCTCTGCTCATCTTATTTCTGAAAACTTATGAAAGACTATTTACATTTGCATTACAGCCTTTATTTCTATAGATATTATCTCTAATTTTAAGACTATTACCAGAATAGCCATTCCCGTAACAAACTAAGATCTAGTTTGAAAATATTTACTTGTGTTTGAGTTGACAGTGCAGCTCTGCAAAATGCTGAGCTCTTGTGCAGAGGGTAATCTCAGTCGTTACATGATAAAATATGTTTATCTGATATAAAAAAGAAACCTGAACTGAATGGGTTAAGAATCTTTTCTTTAAAGAGCAAAATTATGGGTCATCCTTTCACTTTTCTCTAAACACGAGTTTGATGGAAACAGTACTAAAACAGTAGTAAACATTTTTGAAGTAGTGTCAATTGCAGTGTAATTCTATGACGCTGACAGAAAGAAGTTGGTTTCGGTGAAGGCCACGTACCAGTACCCGGACGTCCAGAGTGGAGATGAAGATGCGTTTTCTCGCGAACCCTTCCTAGTGTGGTTTTCGTCTCCGAAAACAAGTATGTTCCATCGGTCCTATTTATGCACTTAAATCAAGCAACAGCCTTCTCGGTACAACATCCCACATTGACTGAATCCCCCCCCCCCCCCCTCTCCAATTACCCCCTGAATTCAGCCATTAAAGAATTTGCAATAATTGCCATCCACACAACTCCAGAGGTGGCGGTGAAAGAAATCGACGAGCTGTACGACGTGCACCAGCACGTGATTCAGAGGTGGAAAACCAAGGTACACCCCATCAACTGGCCTGGGTACAGCCATCAGTTAGCTACGGAAAAAAGATGGCACATTACAGCAAATAATATCCATGGGGTCACAGGTCTCCATTAGTGATGCTCGGTGAGGTGCGTGATCCGGCCCAAGTCGTGCTGCTGACATGACAGTAATACCCTGGCACATTTCAGAGTATGCTTGCCCGTTTCGGCCTCACAGAACTTCATCATCATGGGGGACTTCAATGCCGCCTGCGGCTATGTCCCTAAGAGGGAGTGGAGAAACATCCGCCTGAGATCAGACAGCAGCTTTGTGTGGCTGACAGGCGACAGCATGGACACCACGGTTAAGGAGTCCACCAGCTGTGCCTATGACAGGTAACAGGTCTCCCCGTGGTATTGGACTAGGCAGCGTACTATAAATAAAGCAGTATTTTAAAGATCCTCACTTGCCTTATAAAAGAACCACCCAATGCAAATAACTGAATTCAGAATCAGAGATAATGCAGAGTTAGCGCGTTCCGACCTAATCTCAACATCATATGCAGTGTGTGCCTGTTCACTCGTACACTGCAGTTTGTGACGGGCTGCTTCCCCGTATCTGTGTGTGCAGGATTGTCCTTCATGGAGAGAAAATGGTCGAGGCAGTCATCCCAGCCTCCGTGGAAATATTCGACTTCAAAAAAGCTTATGGACTCACAGAACAGCAGGTTGTTTAGTTTTTTAAATTTGCAATGCATTTTAATTCCTTTAGTGGGCGGTCTTTCCCAGAGTGACAAGTGCACAATCAGATTCTCTTTTAAATTTACTTTCCAAGGACTGTTGTAAACCAAAACATGTATAAGCATTCACAAACTGATCAAAACATCAGACGCACAGAAAAAGAAACCTTGTTTTGCTGTAACTAATGACGGACTATTCTGTCACCATTTCAGGCCCTGGCTGTTAGTGACCATTTCCCCATAGCTCTCACCGTGAAAACGGGCAAGAGGAGGAATTGAAGCAGACCGATGGGAGTTTGGCACCGCAGTGTGTGCCGTGACCCTGAACCCATGGCAACGAAAAGAACGTGGCCGAGATCTGGTGACCGTGGACGTTAATAATGAACTTGCGGGTGGGGGAGTTCAGGTTTCAGTGTTGCTAAGAAACAGCACGTGTACATTTGTGCTGTCGCTTAACTCAACAGCTTAATTCTCCCTCACCTATTTTTCCGCAGAAAATAAGATTTCCGACCATAAATATAAAAACCTCAAGTCAAAATTTTTACATTTCAGCAGTTTTTAACCCGAATCTTTGCGTTTGTTTACATGTACAATGGTTAAATAAATACACTTGAACAACTTCAGTCTTGTGAAACATTAACAAGAACGTCAACAAAAAAAACCGTTTAAACAATTACATAGTAATTTAATAGTAATTAATAATCCAGGAAGGGGAATAATCTGTATTTTATCCCAGGCGATCAGTAGGGGAAGGAAAATTAAATATTCCATTCCTGGCGTAAAAGGTGCTCCTTACAATTGCTGAACGTCCATTGACTGGGGATCTGTAGTTTTCATTCCAGTTACCTGGAAAAATACACGTTTTCTATAATTAGTCACATTTCATGCATTTTTAGATTTATTGAAAACGCTTACCACAAGTAACCCTCCCCCCAGAGGTCACAAATTCTGCACCCATTTTTAACCAGCAAACTTCTCACCCAGTTTCCAACCGTACTCCCAGGACGACAGCTGGGGAAAATCAAACTTGTCCTCCGGACATTTCTTTGTGCGCTTCTGTAGATACAGGCAGCGGCCCTTGCCTTCTTTGGAGATACCCTGGTACAGGACTTCCCTGGTCTCTGGAGTCACTGGCCTCATCAGTGGTGCACCACTAAGGGACGCCACAGCCGGCTCCACCCGCACCTCCGTCCTCTTCTCCGGGGTCTTCACGATAGGGGGCAAGGCTGTCTTGGCAGCAGTGAGCTTTGGGAGAGACGGTTCCCTCCGCCTCCTGGAAGTGAAACTGTTGGGGTAGTCCTGGCCGTATTTGGTTTTCCAGGCAAGCCTGGTGTAAGCCTCTTTCTCAATCATCTGGCGGTAGCAGTTCTGGTTCTGGGTGGTCAGCAGGTTTTTCATCTTTCTGCCTTTCCGATCTTTTGAAGTGCCCGTGTGATCTGAGTGCGAGATAACGAGAGTAACTGTAGCTCTGGCCCCAAGACCAGGTTGTTGTCTGTGTACACTCCTCCCTCTCTCCATGGTTACCCAAAGCCTGAGAATGCCTCTTGGAGCCCTCACTGAGCGTTGAAATGTTCCCAAAGGCAGTCTCCCTCATCAGCAAGGCAAGTGAACTAAAGCATTTGTGTAAGGAGTTTGTGCTCAGCTCTCCCCCTGTGCCTTTAGACTACCGTTTAGCCCTGCTGAATTGAACAAGGGAAACATAATGCAGTACTGTGGATCTCGTTTTAAAATTCACATTAGTTTGTTATGAACTGAGGTGGTTCAAAAGACCATTATATATGGCATCCTTTTCAAATCGTATTTATTTTCAAGATAAAAAGCATTGTGCCATTTCTTTGACTCCGTGGTCGTGCTTATTCGTCCAGTAGATGGTAGCATTGCCTAACTTTTGCAGATGGGCAGTGGTTGGGAGGGATAAAATAATGGGAGAGAAGGAAAAACTACACGATCATTTTAGAGAGCAAAGGTCATACGGTAAATTACAGAATGCGGAAAACGGAAGGAAGGGGAGGACCATTTATCAATAGAGGGTTGCAACAGTTTTTACAAATCTGATGTCCGATACCTATAAAAAGGCAAATGATTTACTTGCTACCGTCATAGGGGATTAAACTTGTGAAATAGAATTGGACAGTGACAGAAAGCAAGGGGACTGGGTGCCACACATTTACCACAGTTTGCCAGGGGCGAGTGGAAACACACACCGAGATCCCACCAGCCTGGAAAATGTGGTTAAGCCTCATAATTATCCTTGGTGAAGCAAGACATTTTTTTAAAATTGTTCCAATGATTTTAGTCTTAGCAGGATCAGATTTTGGCCACGGATCCTTGGTTCATTATGGGGTAATCTGTGAACCCAAGAATACAAATATTCCATATACAGAAGGGCTCTCATAACCGGGGAAGAGCAGCCCTCTTCCAGGAGCCCCACTTCTGACAAGTACCCATCACCTCCCAGAAACGGTGATCTCCAAGCATCTCACCCTTACGGCGAGCTTGTAACCGCGTCACACCACACTGTGCGAAGACCCTAAAACACTCGGAACTCCTACTTTCAAGATCGTACGGTTATGTCTGAACAAATAATTTTATTAACTTGCATGCAGTACAGAAAGGAATAAATATAGTCTTGCATTTTTTTTCCAGTTTATTGCTTTAATTTCCAAATGTACATCATTTCTAGGCCTATATTTCACAGTAAGGCACCCAGGCTAGTAAAGAAGTGCTTCCTTATTATTCCTTTTTTAAAACGATCATACAATATTTTGTTTTTTTAACTCACTTGTGTATCAAAACTAGTATAATTAAGCAATATAACAGACAAGCATCGTAAGAAGAAACGTACATATTTTACCAAAAGCCATCACTGAAAATCATTTGGATAGAAGTTTGCCCACCATACCCACAAGGACAGAAATCACAAGAAAATCTTTTCATAGCAGGGACATCCGACCTTAAGAAGCATCGACGACTCAAAGCCCCCATGAATCCAAATGATTCACTGATCACATACTGTCAATTCCTTCTCCGTTCAGCAAGTGGTCAGCACAGTCCGGTCGACAAAAATGCCACCAGACCTGTGACCCCCCACCCCATCAGCAGAGTCGTTCTTGCATTTTAAAGACTAGAGTGGTGTACCTGAACGGACCAGATTGATCATCAGTAGTAATATAATTTTCTAAAATACAGGTTTCCAGTTAAATGGTCATTAGCATTCATAAGACTTAATTTAGCTAAAAAAAAAAAAGGTTTATGCCATTTTCTGGAACTAGACAAAGACCATAGCGCTAAAGAGAGCAACGATGGGGCCCGTTTTCCATGTAAGGAGTGAATACAATCATTTCACTTCAAAATGCGATTATTACCACCAAGTGCAAATTTGTCATAATTAACATGGGGCTTGACAAAGTCTTTAAGTATCTCCTGCTGCGTTCCCTCCCCGCCAGTCTCTCAAAGGGCCGGGACAGGCCCGGCCCAGCCCGGCCCGGTGCTTGAGCAAGCCTTCAGGGCACAGTGATGTGGAAGGGCGATCCAGGAATGTGCTCGTCTCCCCACTTCACCGCCAGGATGTAGCTGCCCCTCTCCTTGACGATGTAGTTGACGTTATACTGCCGGTTGCCCATGTGTTTGACCGACACCTCCTCGCAGGGAGTGTTTGGGCCGTGAACACCCACCAGGAGCATGTTCTTACCTGGAGGAAAAGGAAACGCCCAGCTTGTCTTTTAAAACATAAAACGGACGAGGTGCGCGTTTGTACATTTTGTCCCAAATTTGGATTCACAACGGCGCCGCTACACTACAGGTGCTGAGGAAGACAATGACGCTGGACGACGGGCTGACCTAAGGCTGTATGGATTCATCGAACGCTCCTGCTTACCAGCCTGGCTGCAGTCCACGGAGAAGCTGCTCGGTAGTCCCACGACGGCTTCGCTCAGCCCAGGGCCCTGGCTGGTGACCTTGGTGGCGTCAGAGCTGAACTTGGGAAGAGCGCTGTGGGAGTTGTTGGCGGAGGACTTGGTCGGGGAGTCCACCGTTAGCGTGGACGTCTCACTGGCGTTGTTCACGTTCACTAGCCGGGGACCTAGGCAGGAGGGCAGGATTACGTTACACAGACCAACTGGATAATCCGCCTCTTAGAACCCAGAAACGGAGTCAGGAAGCACATGAAGTGTCCGCTTTGGCCTTTATGAGACAGCCTCTTCTGCACGGCACAAAAGAAAGGAAGCTGGTTGAATTGCAGGCCTACCTGTGACTTTGGCCCTGAAGGGGCTGCCTGTGACGTGGTTGGGCCCCCCATACTTGATGCTGATCAGGTAGCTGCCCGGCGCCATGGGGGTGTACTGGACTCTGTAACCCTCCGGACACTCCTGACACTCCATCTTGACCTTGGATGGACCCTCGATGGTGACTGCCAGTGAGCCGGGCCCGGCTTTGGTGGTGTTGATGGTGAACTCAGCCTGGTTGCCTGCAGCACCGTGGAAGTGAGGGACCATCAGATACAATGGACCGTAGAGCACGGAGACCTGGCTCACGCTTTCCAAACCATCTGCAGCTTTACAGAGCTGGCACTCGAGCGAAAAACAGCAGGTGCTGCGGACTTCTACACAATGCATCAACACTGCTGGCGGTGAGTCGCCACTGCTCAGCTGTGCCCCTGTAAACGGCGGCTGACGCATGCGTCGCCACTCTGGTAACGCTTTCTTTTTTATGGAGCTGTGTATCCAAATGGAGGGGTAGGTGTCGCTCTTGGCAACACCCTAATATAACCACTCTTGAAACGATAAACCCTGACTTTGGATCTTTCTCACCGACACACTCCATGCTACTCAAGATTTCCTTGCAGCTTCAGCCAAATTTAACCACACGTTTACGTTACACAACCTAAACAAGCCGGGCAGAAAGCACATGGTTGGTCTAGCCCTCATTAAAATAAGATGAGGTGTGCAGAGACCGTGCACGTTAGTGTTGGCCCCGTTGGGTTCTGTAGCTAGGTGCTAAGCTGGTAGCATTGCTCAGGGTAGAGCGTCACCTGTTGTCCCTCTCTCCAAGCCAGCGCCGTAGGCCGTGACGAGCCCGGCGTCTCCCGTCTGTCCTGGCTCACCGACCCGCACCTGGAACGGGCTGCCGGGGATGTGGTTGCCGTTGAACTTCACGTCGATGAAGTGGAGGCCGTTCTCTCGGGGAATAAAGCGGATGGCGTATTTGTCTGGGGAAAGAGGATTGAAGGAAGGGATGAAGACAAGGACAACTTGGGGGTAATCCAGGGCTAAAGCCAGGCATTTATGGCCTGTTCCAATCAGGGAAACTTTTTTCCCCCCCTGCACTGCCTAGTTTGAGCGACCCCTCAATGAGCATCCGATTTACACCCGAAAAATCAGGTGAGAATTTTTAAGTGATGTTTTTAATGAAACCGCTCATTTATAAAAATAAAAATAAAAAAACCTAAAAAAAACTTCCTCATCCAGGGGTTTGGAGTACTAGAACAAATTAGCAAATTCAGTTTCAAATTCCAAATGAATTTTTTGGTGGGAATAAGGATATGGGCGTGTTCACGAGCGTGATTGGGCGCTGGTAGGACAGCCCACAGCTTACACCCGACCACTCACCTTGCTCCAGCTCAGACACCACGCACTCATCCAGTGTTCCTGACGGGCTGCGCACTTTGGCGTCGATGCTGCCCTGCGCCCCGTTTAGGCGCACTCCGAAGGAAACGGGGTGGTTCACCTTGAGCCCCGACTCCTGGAAACGGGTAACGGCAGACAGTTTAACAACCTCCTCCCACCCCCCCCGCACCCCACTGGATGCCTTCATCTCAACCTCCATCAGCCATTGTGCTCTCTCCTTAACCAGTAATACACCCGCTGATTGCAAGATACATGACTAAAAGAAAAAAAAACATCTTAGCTCACCTTTAACCAGCTAAAACTGAGAGGGGTGGACACACTAAATCCCTTAATACTACAGGGGAGATGGAGTGACAGGACAGGATCTATGAGGTACACTACGTCTAAACAGACAGGCCTACGATGAGTGACAGAATGAAAATCGGGGTTGGGGTCTTCCCCTTTCAGCTTTAGCCGATCTGTTCCGCGTAGCTTGAAATGGCGTTCCTGTTAAAAGCCTTTAAATGAAACACGAGAAACACCCCGAGTTCCACACGAGTCGACGGATGTCTGTCAGCTAAGTGAAGCGATAAAAGGCTGCCTCAGCATTGGCCTTCTGCTAGAGGCGTTGACCATAGTCTGGTCAACGGCACGCCCCAAACCGTTTCCACACCTCGTTCTCAAACGAGAGGAGCGTTTACATTTCATGACAAAGGAACACCCAGGCTGACTGGTTTGACGGGTGCAGCTTGCACAACAAAAAAAAGACAACTCATTTATACAAAAACTTCATCACAGAGCTGGGATACTCCTTAGGTCCACATGCCGGAAACACCCGGAACTTTAAGCAAATGGCGACGGGTCATTTAGAGCCTGGACACTGAAAGACATTTCATTTTTTGTCCTTGTAATGTTTAAAGCTACAAACCACCAAAAAAAACGAAAGCCAAGATGTTGTAAGGCGGACTGCTCCAACACGAGGCTTAGCTGGAGTCCCTACGCTTTGTTAGCTGCAGACAATCCCAGGTGTGGAGATGTTTCCTCGTGTCTCACCTGAAGACTGGCAACAGTCAATCTGCGTGCGTCGTCCGTGGGGGCGCACACCGGCACCAGGAAGGGGCTGTCGGGGATGTGCTCATCGTTAAACTTGACTGACACTTCGTAGTCACCTGGAAGGACAAAGGCCAGAGGCTGAATTTCCAGCTTCCCACATCAACATCACCACCGTTGGGAAATTTTGTACAAATCCAGAGGCCTACGAGAGAAAAACCAAGATGGTTTAACTACAGCAAATGGAAGCCCCGCCCCACCCCCGTACCAGGCTCCTGAGCGACGTAGGACACCCCACAGGACCCATCCTTCCTATCTTCGAAGGAGATCTCAGCCCGACTGGGGCCCTCCACCGCAACGGACAGCCCGCCTGCTCCCGCTTCCCGCGTCCAGATGTTGAACTCGGCTGTAAAAGGGGCCCAGCCGCAAACGCGTTACTTTAAAACGCTTTCCTGCCTTTGATCTCAACTGGGGTAACTCCACTGAAACATGGCATGTTGTGTTCCGTTGTTCTTTATAATCATTATCGTCATTGTCATCACTTATAAAATAAATACCTGGTACACCAACTTCAGCCTTCTCCAAACCTGGGCCCCCAGCTCGCACCTTGTGGGCCCCTCCTTCTCCCAGGGGCCCCACTGTAAACTGGAAAGGGCTCCCGGGGACGTGCTGTCGGCGGTACTTGACACTGACGGTGTGCACGCCCATCTCGCGCGGCACAAATCGCACGCAGTAAGTGTTGTTCCCCACCGCAACAATCTGGGCCTCCTCTGTGGTCCCAGAGGGGCTGGTGACCTGAGCGGACACCCCCTGGATGTCAATTTCTGCGGGAGAGGGTTGGTGCATGAGTGTGGGTCAGGAAGAGACTGGGAAAAGTTAGAGAGAACGTATGTAACCGTGACACAGTTTTCTGGAACGGTATCAAGCCTAAGCCAGACACCGCAGGACAGTAAGGATCCCCTTCCTCAACTGCAGAGGTGAGTCAATGCTTTTCCCCCCCATCAACTCAAACCACATTAAGCAAAAAAACTAAAACACAGACACACATTTAGCATTTTGAAAGATCTTCGTAGGCTACGAAAAGCAAAAAGCACAGACAAGGAGAAGTGGGTTAAACAAAGACCACACAACCTCAACATGGCCACACACTTAGCAAACAATAGTAAACGCACATCATGCTGGGATCAAAATTGAATATGAGCGCATTCTGCCAACCTCATTGTCCACATGCCCAGTGCTTAAAACGCACCCTCCAGCCCAGAGGGCTGTGCCAGGGGGGCAGCAGAGATCCACCAGCCCTTGGCTCTTCGGAGCGGGTGGGACAAGCCTGGGCAGACACCTCCCACACCAGCCCCAGGCCCAGGCCACTGGGACCGACAGACACCCTGAGACAGGATCTCCTGGGACAGCACCAGGAGGAACCAAGTCACTGCAGAGCAGGCAGATCCGACGGACGGAGGAAAGAAAAGAGAGCGAGAGAACGAGAGAGAGAGAGAGGCAAAGGCAGGTCAGAGCAGAAAACAAAAAGGTAGGAAGGAAGCCTTCTACGGAGTCAAAGTCCATGAAAAGATGAGGAAAAACCGCCGTCTTGGCAATAATGTAAACGCACCATCTGTGTGCTATCAGCTCCATACAAAACAAGTCACCGTGCGGATGTCATACCGGCCTCCCATGTAAAACTGATGTGTGGTCAGATAGACACTGACATGGCACCTGGACCGGTGGCTGATAAACCCCACCAGTCGGAAGGGACGGCCCGAGAATGCGCCTCTTTCTGGGCCTACCCTTCCATCACCGCCTCACTTGCAGTAGACACGGATTACACATGAAGGCAGTCTGGGCTTCTCCACTCTACTGCCACTCCTGAAAAACCACATGCCCAAAGTGTGTGTGGGGGGGGGCAGGGGACTAGCGAGGAAGTTGCGTACATTGTGTGCCTTTACAAGCCACGAGGACGGGCATCGTCCAAAAGAATAGGCCGTCTCCTCCTTTCCAAGTCGCCTTCCAAGCGACCCCTTGTACAGACACGACAGAGGAGGGCGTGTTCCCAGGCTGCACAGGACACCAACATACACGACAGGCCTAGACGCGACTGCAAAAAAAACAGCTGTGTTGATCCTCAGGGAAATGTGTGTACAGACTAGGTTCATTTCTTTCAAATAGTCATTTGCCCGACTTTCCCTGCATCTGTTCCTACTTTCTATTGTTAACTTTCACCCCAGACTTTATTAGGAGTCATCGTGTACACAAGGTTTCAACAAAGGCACATTTGTGCTAAAAGGAATCAAATTACAACAGTATTATTTTCAACATGAAATGATTAATGATCATGTTAAATTCTGCTTTAAAAAAAATAAAACCCTATATAAATTTTCCCCACCAAACCGGATGGCCTCAGGTGTCATTTACAATATACTGCATTTGCATGACTTGGTGTCATATACAAAAAGAAAATTCCCAGAGCCATCTTGCCAAGTGTGACTAACACCCGCACAAGACAGACTGCTATCCATGTCTTGATCACAACGGAAATGTGGCGGGTGCACCTTTCCAAGCACACCTGCATTCGTGTGAGACACGGCGGGAATTCAACCGGTGCTTCCCAGCAATGTTGATCAGAGCACTGGAGAGCAGATCCCTCCGCCCACAAACCACCGCCCCCACTCCTGCCCTATGCACACATGGTTACCGCCAAGTAATGGACAACAGCCAGCCTGCAGAAGACATTTGCTTTTTCTTTTTTAAAGCGGTGGCTCAGCATACCAACAACAGGTAGGAAATGAAGACGTCAAATATGAAACATGTACCCAGGGGTATGACTTTCATTGCTTCAAGTCGTGACAGGCTTTAAAGGGAAATGCGAGAAGAGAATCCAACTGGGGGGTGTGACCAAAGTTCAAAAGCTCAGTCGGTAAAGGCACGTCCGAGCTCAGACCCAGCCTTGATCCGGAGCCCGGTCATACGCCGAATCTGACAGAGCACAGCAGCAGCACACAATTGGGAGAGGCCAGTTAAATTGTCAGGGCTTCACTTGGCTCTGCGCTAACGAGCGCCTCCCACAGGCTACATGGGCTCCTGCAGACTGCCAGAACTAGAGGGACGTGCGTCTCCTCTAATTGGCACTGAATCTCTTTTGCGAGCCGTGTGGCCTACAGTGTGATTCGAAGGCAATTAGGATTGGAGGAGACTAGTTGTACTTCTTCATGTTTGGGTGAGTCATGGAGATGAGCCGAGATTCATTAGCATAATTAGAGAGAAAAAATTGGCATATCCAGATGATAAAAAATGATTAAAGAAAAACTATTTGCCAAAGGTTTTGAAACCTAAGCAGATTTCCCGGACACGCGCGCGCTCCATTATAGAATCAGATGACCTTATTCTCTAGAAAAACATTTGCGCCATGTCCCATTAGTAGACGGGTTCCTGGCTCCGCTACCTGGGATCTTGAGGTTGAGGTCGCAGACACTCCCCACGGTGGCGACGGACGCCGCTCTCTGACGGCGGGTGATACTCTCACGGATGCGTCCCTCTCCTGTCACTTTCACGGAGAACGGGCTCCCTGCGGACAAACGGCGACACCGTCCTGTTTCACCGCACGGTAGACCAACTCAAGACCCCATTAGCCAGGCAGACGGGTTCCGAATGCAGTCAGTAATCTCCCAAAATCTTCAAACCTACCAAAAATCGCTAACATATGGATTTTACATGACCTCTTTGCATAAACTATATTCAGCCCTCTAGCCCCTTATAGAAGCTCCGTATAAGAAACGGCAATGCTTAAAAACCAAAAACAGACCATGTCACAAAGGGGAAAAAACCTACTCTGCCGGGTTTCTGTTAACTGCCCAGGACAGCGGGAAAGAGAACTCATTGGCAGAAGCGTACCTGGAACGTGCTCCTCCGCAAACCTGATGGAGACGACGTAGACGCCGGGCTCAGTGGGACAATACGACACCCCACAGGTCCCATCCTCCAAGTCCTCCGTCTGAATGTCCACCTTACTGGGACCCTCGACTGCCAGGGCGAGGCCGCCGTAGCCTGCAGACGGTGACCCCAAAGCAAGTTACTCAAAACCTGGATCACTGGAGACCCACAGGAGGACTGCCAACTCCACGGTCTGTTATCGTCATTTCATTAAAACCGCTGTTTGATATGAAGGCAAACAAACTGGCTTGGTGTTCATCAGGAAAAAATTCTGTTAAACCCTGGTAACTGGAATACTTTATTGAAGATAAATTTTGAGTAATTAAAGAAAACGAGCTGGCAAACTGAACATTGTGATTGCTACAAAACATTTTTATGTCTACCCTAAAGCCACCTTTCAAACTGTTTGCCAAATCCAACTGAACAGGTCAATTTGAAAGCTTTATTAAAAAAAAAAAGGTTACAATAAATTAAGCTTAAAAAACACGCATTTTGGAAAACCGATTGTTTAGCGCTTTCCCAAAAAAACCCCAGAGAGGGTGTGAAACATTAAACGGTATGGGAAGATGGCACGATACCAGACTGGAGCGTGCGTGGATAATGTGGACTCTAAGGCATTCTGAGGTTATTAGATTCTCCAGCCGATGTTAGACACGCATGTGGCCCCTACTCTAACACTGCACCACATACACTTTGGAACAAAGGGGGGGGGTCATGTACCTGCCTTACAGTAAGGGCAGTTTTCCCCTTTACATAGTTAAAAAATAAATGTACCCAATTTCGTGCACTAAACAATTTCCTTATGTACAGCAGATATCTGGCTGCATCAGCTCCTGCTTCCGTTACACAGCTGAAGGATCTTTAGTCAAAAGCCAATCGATACCATTTTGCGTGGCCTACATTGACCGAGAATTGGACGATATGGTTAACATCACGTAACCCGGTCTGAACCGGGCCTTGAGACTGGCTGTAAAGTGGCTAAAGTCTACCTCTCCAACAGGCCAGCAGCAAAGTGACGTTCTACCATGGTATTCAACAAGACAACGTTGCTAGATGGCTAACCACACAACCGAACATCTCTAATCAACTTAAGGCAAGCGAGCAACGCGGTGTTGACAATGAGCTGTCCGTAAACATATTTGTATTTGACTGATATTAGTAGCTTTACTATCCAGCTGTAACAAGCCATGTAAAATAACTGGCAGATAGTGGGTTGACCAGATGGCTGAAAACTGTTGCAATTAACTAGGAATAGATGGGAACAAACTACTTGCCTTTCACAGACCCCATATTACCATTTGAACAGCTTTTTTCAGGACAAGCACAGTGTAAAAGAGAAGGCCAACTAAGGTAAATCCGCTCCTCACAGCTGGATCTGCAGCCGGGCCAAAGAATAACTCACCGGCCTCCCTTGTGTCCACCACGAAGTCCGACATCTCGAAGGTGCGGCCGTCCACAAGGCCCTGCCCGAACGCCTTCACCTTGCTGGCATCCCCGATCTCGGACTGGACCACCATGATGGTGATGGGGCTGTTGGCCACGTGGCGGCCATTTTTCTTAATGCTGACCAGGTGCTCTCCCACTTCTCGAGGGATGAATGAAATGCCTGCAGAAACGCAAGGCGAGTCAACTTCTACAAAACCTAAACCGAAATCTGTGAGGGACTGCACACGGTTTGTCATTATTCAATGAGTTCAGGCCACACGTTCCTGCTGTTCAACAGAATGAGCCGAAATACAACCCTATTGGAATAAAATTCACAGCATGTAAAGGTTTCAAAAAAGAAAATGCTTTTAGCTTCCAAAGCCGTAACTACGATGCACTTGCAGAAATAAGTCGGGTTGTGATAAGCAGCCCGGGAAAAAAGAAAAGAAACCCGCCCTTACCAATATGGTTGTTGGGCTGCCTCTTGAGAAGACAAGGCTCATCCCGGCCTGAGGGGGCCTTTATGCTGGCTGTGAGCAGGCTGAGGTCAGCCTCGTTAATGTCGAGGGAGAAGTCGGCCGCAGAGCCCAGCTTCACCTGGGACTTCCTCTTGTTGTCCTCTGTACGAGATCAAATAAAAATCACAGGTAACGCAGAAGAACGACAAGAACCCGCAACACTGACCAAAGGCCCAACCCATTCAGCTGGTAGCGCCGACTTTAAAAAGCACACACTGCCCAAATCAAGACTAGAGCCATCCGGTGTCGGCAACCCCCCCTTGGGGTTTTCCTACCTGTAATCTTGGCAGTGAACGGGCTGCCGGCGATGTGCTTGTCGTTGTAGCGCACCAGGATGCTGTAGTCCCCGGGCAGGACGGGCAGGTACGTGACGGTGCAGGTGCCGTCCTTGTTGTCGGTGCAGCTTATCTCCGCCTTGGAAGGCCCCTCGATGGCGAGGTCCAGGCCACCTGTCAACGCAATCAGACGTGACCCTCGGGAACCCGACAAAAGGTGGGAACCAAAGCAGATGTGTGGCCGAGAGAGAGGTCTCCACCCTCTGCGGCGTCCTCGGTGAAGATGGTGAAGGTTGCAGTCTTGTTGGCGGTGCCGTACACCAGGCCTGGTCCGTAGGCCGTTACGTTGGGGCTGTTGGCATTGTTCACGTAGAACTGGAGCGGGCTCTCTGGAAGGAGACCGGCAGCACCATTCATTTAGGGGAACGCAAACCCGTGTGAAAATTGCATCACCTTAAAATTGAGCTCTCGGACACACAGAACATCCAGATACAGAAAGATGGCATAAAACTATTCTACAGTCGCTTAAATTGATTCACACTACGAAATTAAGCAGACTGTCAATTGTAAAGAACAAGAATGTTTTGGGGTTTTTCCTGCTCTTTCACAGTCAGATCCTATGACCCTCCCTCCAGCTTACACAACATCAGCACTCGGGAGATAAAGTAAGGCGGTTCCCATGTTGAGTCACAGGTCGCTATGCTTCCTGTACCATCACTGAAATGGGAACCATGACAAAGCCACCCTCCAAACTAGGTTTGTTTATCTGACAGTGCTATATACCAAGCAGCCTATACGCAACAAGGTAACGTTTCAACTATGATCTGGAAGGAGGTGAGGGTGGAATAACCCAGTCTGGCCTCTACCGGAAATAAAGTGATAAATCACCAGGCAAACATACACCCACCCCCCTACCAGTGTTAAAGCCAGCAAGAATTCCATAAACTTGAAGTCATACCCCACCACCCCATAACTACTTAGCCTCCCTACACCTTAATCCACATTGCGCCTTTAACAGGACTTTGGCAGAACGACCTTGACAGGTTTATCACAGAGGAAAGCTTGTCCGGGGCAGGAGACGGGGTCTGACCTGGAATGTGAGTGCCGTTGTATTTGATGTGCATCTCGTGAAGGCCTGCCTCTGTGGGGGCGTACTTCACGGTCACCGTCCCGTCCTTGTTGTCCGAGATCTCGGGTTGCGCGGTCTTTCCAGACGGCATGTGGACCTCACCTGGGGGAGCCACATCACGGCAGCCATTTAGAGACTGCCCTCAGGCACCTCATTGTTGAACAAACCCAAAAACGCAGAACCCTTCCTAAAAGCTACGATTCAGAGGGTCAAATTCTGTGCGTCAAACTCTTCCAATCAAACTAGTTTCATTTCATAAATGAAGGCCAAGGTGGAATAAATCCTAACAAAGAGTAGTTGTAATTTAGACTGTTAAAAGCAGGACTAGAATTCAGCCAACAACAACACAAAAAAGTAAATTTGCTGTAGAAATCTCACCTGTGATTTCTCCTTTCCTGAAAGCAAATGGTATAACCATGTCAAAGGGTCTGAACCCTGTTCCATTCATACTGTTGACAGGAATGTAAGATCCGTCTGTCACCTGAGCGGGAGAAACGAAAGCACATTAATGGTTACTTGCAGGTCTATTTAGAACTGAACAAAGTTCAAAGAGTCAGTGAAGTGTGGTTCAAGGAGGAAACGGAGGTGTGATATGTCAGTCATGATGAGTGAGCGATGCCTACATCCACAAAAAAAGCATATTGAAAAGAATTTGTAAAGACAAATTGTGTGCAGGAGAGATGTTCAGTAAGCGATCTCGCATCAGAGACAAAAACGGAAGAGAGTGAATGAGGGGAAAGGAAGATGTGTAGGTGAGCCTGTACCCAGGTCTGGAAGCCGGGAGGGCAGGCCCCCGGTGCGGCCTGCTGCTGTTGGACTACCTGCTTCTGTACCACGGGGACCTCGTCAGTGGCCTGGGGAGGAATAACATGGGTCACCTGGGCTCCCGGAGAGCGAGCAGCTGCCTTTATAAACCTTCTCCATTACGCTCAGCACACACGTACACTGCGCA
>JAOVYW010000101.1:1607925-1620308 GCA_025775045.1 Hiodon tergisus
AGGCCAGGGAAGCGGCGTGGCCATGTGGCCTTTTAGCCTCCTCGAGGCCAGGGAAGCGGCGTGGCCATGTGGCCTTTTAGCCTCCGTCAGGCTTGCTTTTTTTTGCGAGGCTCCTGTAGAGAGGCAATTAAATTAGCAGACGCCGGGTTGTGACAGCAGTGATGCATGAGGTCAACGGGGACCCTGGCAGAAGTAACAAAGCCCCCTGCTGCTCCCGTAAAAAACGCGAAGGCAGACCGGGGGCCCCCGCCACGGGCGCCAGAAGGCCAGCCCTCACATGTCCATTTATTACAAAGATAAGGGGGGGGTAAAAAATAAAAAAAAACCCTAAAAGTTACGGGTGAAGCAGCAACAGCAGTTCAAAATAAAAACTACCATTTGGAACAAAAACGTACTGTACGTATAAGCAGATTCGCTTCTGCCATAAAATGACTCAATTTCCTTGTGTTAAATCCTCCTCCCTTTCCAAAAACGGAACAAAAACCAAACATTTCAAAGCCTGCGTTCCTCGTTGAATTAGGCGGTCTCCGTTTGCCAGCTCACATCCATCAGGCCAAGCAGCGTCGGTCATGGGAAACGTATAGAGACATAAATGTGTTTTACTGGATGCCTGAACACAGAGTGCCTGTCTGGTGAACTCTGGCGGGGCCATTCAGGGTCCCCGCCTCGGGCTAAAGCAAATGAGGTAATATACAGCTTGCCTGGCATAAGTGTATCCAGCCCCCACACAGTGTGAAATGTGGAATGAAAACTATTTCTTAAAAGCATTTTGACGCGCACACATGTTGCAAATTGTCACTTGTCAGTAAGTGGGGGGAAATCGGTCCCAACACTCACCTCTTGGGAATGTGCTGACCACCCCACGTGACGGACACCACGTATTTGCCAGGCGTGTGTGGATAATAATCGAAGGCATACACCCCGTCCAGACCGTCTTTCTGTTTCACAGGCTCTTCCAGACCCTCTGTCAGGAGAAAGAGCGAAATAAAATTGAATAGGTGGCGATTAGACGCAAATCCACATATGTCGAAACGCCTGTCAGGCCTTATCAAAACAACCTCCTGCCAGTGACCCGATTAATCACCCAATCGGACACCTGGGCCCACGGCCCGGGAAACTCCTCTCCTGACCAGGCAACTCGCATGCTTCGGTTTTACACACAAACTGAGGTTCCTGGCTGGGAGAAGAATGAGTAATCGCCGATTCTGTGGACCATTTTCGGAGGGTTCAACCGACAACAGGGATACGCTGAGAGAGGCGTAAGGGACGGGAGAGGAACACGGAGCTGGGACATCTATTGCGACAGGATACTCACTAGGTCCCTTCACCGTGACCTTCAGGTCTCCACTCCCAGCATTTCGGGTATCCACTTTGAAGTCGGCCGTTTGCCGCACCCTCACGCCCCTGGGCTGGAGACCTCTACCGCTGGCCCGGCAAGCGTTGGGGTTGGAGGCTGGAAGACAGACGTGCCCAGGTGAGAAAGCATGCGCGGCTAAAAGCGGCAGGAAGGGAACAATCTGAAGTCCCCAAAGACCAACCAGAACGGGATGCGTAGCCAGCATGTTGGCAACAGTGAAATGTTTGGAGAGACGCCTTTGAAAGCAAAAGAACAGACAGCCATGTGGAAGATTGTGCGTGCATTTGGCCTGACGGTTGTCCAGGAAGCACAGACCGGGCGGGGACTGACCCACTCAAAATCGGTCTGCTCTCACTCAGAGCGTTTTGTCCAGAACAGCAGGGCAGCATCACGGCCTGTCAAGCATACGGTCTTACAGACCGAGTTACTAAACGGCTTACAGCAACTTTAAATATACAAAGGATGCCAAAAAATAAATTTAAAAATCTAAGCACCAGTTTCATTTTGCTTTATATATAAACCAAACTTCCATAAAACTGTTTAGATTAATGTGTTCTACTCTCCAAGACCACACAATTCTAAATGGGGGAAGAAAAAAAAAAACACAAAAAAATTCCTTCACATAAAATCACTACTTTTGCCAAAACCTAAACAGGATCTGTCTCTTCGCATTTGCTGTATTGGATATTTACTACATACCACCATTGCAGACAAACACCCTGGCAAACCCCTGCAGCAAACGCAACAAACAGCATGAACCAATGTGCACGCACGCAGTGTTTTGAACTCACCAGCGCCTTATCCTTTCTGCCAATCCCACTATACTGAAACATTCACAGATCTGTTTCGATGCTTAAAAGGCAAGGTAATTTCCCCTATGATTTCAGAGGAAACATTACATTTGCTCTTGCAAAATGTGCACTGTAGTTCAATAAAAATAAATCTTCACTCAAGAGTAATTGGTTTTAGTGAAAATGTTTTGAACCAACTTGAAACAGTTTCACATCAGATGAGCCTGTTATCCTCATCAACATAAGACAAAACTTCTCAAATACCATACATCACGTCCATAAAAAAAAAAGTTGGAAAGATGACATACATTTTTATTAGGTAAAATATGCGCCAAAATTGTCCCAATTAAAAAAAAAAAACGGCTGCCATGATTTCACATGGGAATGCGAAAGGGGGGCTTTTATTCCGTGTGGGGAAAAAAAAAAAAAAAAGAACAATTAAAGGTGATGTTGAAGAGAACCAAGTCGTAAACTGAACTGCCTGACGTGGAAAAGCTGTCTCAGAGAGAAGGAATTTGGCATTTCACAAGCGCCCATTCAGCCCACCAGATTGCATGTCCACTGTGGTGAAGAGACAGACCCAGTACTGTGAGGCGAGCTTTTCCCACCTGACAGTCACACAATCCCGGGCCATGTGGGTGACAGCAGCTCCAAACATGCCGGACTCTTAGTGGGAAACCGAGCAGGCATCCTTTACATATAGTCGTTGACAACATAGGTTCTCCAATGTTACAAAGGTCATGGTGTTTGGTGTACTGGGCAATTCCCAACTCAACGGAATGCTTTATGTTGGGTAGATAAGCCAAAACATTCATTAGGCCCTCTGTGCTGATGGAATGTTCTTTATGCAGATTTTAACATGGTACATCTGAAGTAATTAGTACATTTTTTAAATACCATTCCAGGGTTTCAGTACAGAGGTCTGCAAGCTTGGTGGGAAGGAGAGTCATACCTGGGCCAATGTTGACGGTGAAGGGGCTCTTAGGGACGGCCATGCCCCCAAAGGTGATGGTAACGGTGTGGGGGCCGGCCTGGGTGGGCTTGTAGGTGCAACGGTACACGCTGTCGCCCTTATCCTCCATAAACACTTCCACGCTGTTCTTGTTGCCCTGGGGATCCTTGACGGAGGCAGTCACCTCCCCCACACCTGCCCCTATAGGTGGGGAGTTTCAGCCATTTCATTCAACCGACAATACACCAACTTCCCTGTGTCATCATCAACCCAGCTGCATTTGAATACACTCCAAATAAATGAATTGACCGATTTGTTTACCAACAGTATTTGACAGGCATTGCACTGGATTTCCGACTATGCGGCAATGTAGCATTAGTATTTTATGCTTGGTGTACAAACCTGCGGTGTAAATGTCAAAGTAGGTGGGCTTGTTGGCGATGTTACCCACAGGCTCCAGGCCTGGGCCTTTGGCAGTGACTTTACTGGGGTCTCCCTGGGCCTTGTCCACGTCCACCTCAAACGGGCTCTTTGGAATCTGCTGTCCTGCGAACAAGACGGTCACCTGCGAAGACCATGGAAACAAGAAATCTGTACTCAACATGACTGATAGAGAGCTCATTAGAACATCAGTCTGGTACATCCAAATGGTGACAATTGGCAAGAGAGAGAAAAAAAAAACCCAAGCAATCCGAGAACTTGCCGAGAGAAGACCCTCAGTACACCTAAATAATTCATACATTAATTATTTACAACGCAATGGCCATTTGGATGAAGATTTCGCCCTTAATTTACAATCATTATGATTCTAAGCTGTATCCGAGAACCTGTTTAACAAGGTGAATTCTGTCCTGATAGACCGTAAACACGTGAACAGGTTAGATTAAGTTTTGTTGAGAGAGAAAACGCAGGCCAGCGCAGACTGCGTTTGTGCATGTACACTACCTTGTGAGGGCCCATTACTTTAGGCACATAGGTCACACTGTAGGTCTTCTTGCCCTCATTAGGAACAGCTTTCACCTAGGAACCAGACAGACAACAAAATAAAAACATTTCTCTCCTTTACATTAAAGATACATTAAACAACTCCAGTTTTATTACTCTATACACAGCACAGCAGAAGGGCAATTGTAACTAACGACTCATGAAAATATAATAATCTGGTGTTTGAAGTCGTTTAAAACCCCAAGGGCAGTACCCATAAAAGCATCTCTTTGACCTATTTGGAAGACCACAAGCTTTTTTTTTTAAACCACAAGCTACTGGAAATTTCATTTTCCTTTTTTAATATTTGGGATCATAAATTATTTTTGTACGACTGGTCCCGCCGACCCACCCGTCATTTTACTCGAGCATCGCCTCTGTTCTCTCCCATACACTAACCGTAAATACTTCATATGGATACTAACCAGCAAAACCCAGAGATCCTGGCTCCAGGGAGTGCTTTTATAGACCGAGCATCTAAGGGCACTGCCAGTAATTTTAAGACTAGTGCACCAAATGCCAACGCATTTAAACGCCAATGAACAGAACCAAAAGAAAGATTGTCCCACCTCCTCTCTGGTGCCCTCTGGATCCTCGACGTACACCGTCACCTGACCCTGGCCTGCGCTAAAAGAGTCCACTGTAAACACTGCAGGCCGCAGGACCCGGTTCCCCACGGGTTCGATTCCTGCCAACAGACCATCATTGAAGGGATGAAACAAATAAAGTCCTGGAGCATGAAATGTCTACATTTACAAGGACACGCCGGTTTTATCGCGTTCGTTTCAGAGGAATCGCAGAAGATTTATGGACTGTAGTCCTTCATGACTGCCGCTCACATTCTTGAACCTCAAAATGTTAAGATTGAATACTACCGCCAAAAAAAGAGACAGACATCTGATCGCATGTGGACGCAAGCTGGAGAATGAATCGTACCCGTCTCTCGGGAACAACCCACTTTCCAATGCAATTACCCACTCGCACATTACTAAACAACTGATAGGGATGGAATCCTTTGTTGCGGTTAAACGTTGATAGTGTTCTACTGGGCAACGACTGAGGACCCGCAGAAGAAACAAATCAAAGTGTTACTCTAAGATTACCTTCCCATCCTGGACATTGCTACAAAAAAAATGCCCATGAAAGAAAAATGGTAGTGCCAAACTGGAGTTTATTCTGCAGCTGATACACAACACTACTCTGTTAATTATAACGTTAGGACTAATTTGGGCAATAAAAGCTCCCCAAAAGCCATACTTCTGAAATTGGACTGCCAGCCACAAACCTTTGAAATGTTTGTTTGCTAGCGAGTTCAGGCTAGCTAGCCAGAATACAATTTATTTATAAAAAGAGTGAACATTTAAAACTTAATGCTATTCATTTTAAATATGACTAAAATTACCAAAAAACAAATTTCTCAATTTTTAAAGCCTTCAGAATTAAGTCACAAAGCCTAAAGGCAAACCAGGAAACGGATAAACAACTTATCATTGGTTCATTTCATATATAGTCGGTTAAATTATTTTAAAATGATGAATCTGGTTTCTTCAGGCTCACCCTTATTTAGCAGTTGATTAACTCTAATCAAGAACGAGACAAATTAAGCACTGTATAATGGATTATCTTGGCAGTACACAGCCCTGGTGTTCATTTTTAAAACGTCAAACAAAGACGAGTCACGGGTCAAAGCAGAATAGTTCTGCAAAAGGCAGGACCACACCATGAAATTCAGGCGGTGAGCACAACCCGGTCAGGTCTCAGTCACGTAAACCCTTACAATAAGAAAAGCCCGTTATTAATGCAACACTCAGATGTGAGGGGAGTCTCAGCCGCGGGTTAGACCCACACAGCCCGGTCAAGTCCAGAGAGCTACTAATCACAGAAGGAACGCTCCTACAACGGGCCTGAAAAAAAAAAGAAGCCTCACCCTGACCTCGCGCACCCCTTTCTCGGCTGTGCAACAACACAGTTGCTACCAACAACGGCAAAGCTAAACAGAGCGCTGAAGCTGAAGACCCTTCAGATGGGTCACTCGACTGAATAACCGGGAAATACTTTCTCATCTGGACGCCGAAAGGCACTAGCTGAGGTAAACCCGTGTTTACCGCTCAGAGGTCCCCCCCAGCGCACACAGCCCTCGCCCCGTCATTTACAACCCGACCGTCCACCGGCGACTGCTTTTACGGCCCCGCGCTACCGTTTTAACTGCGTCGAGGACGTTTATAACCTGCGGAACATTCCGGAGCATTGGGAGAAAAACGCACATTACGGGTGCGGGACCGAGCGTTTGAGGGAAGACCTCTGCCGTACCTGGACCGTAAGCTCTGGCCTTTTTGGGGTTGAGCTTGGGTTTGAGGGGAGCTCCGGGCTTCAGCTTGGCCTTGGGGAACTGCGACAGGTACGTCATAACAGACTGCTCATCCACACTAGGATCGATGATCTCCTCAGGTGCTATGACCTGTGCAGATGCGAAGGGGGAGAAATGTTAGGCAATGTGGGTCTGCGCTGAAGAGTCATCTTCCAGGTAAAAAAACAAGCTCTTTACACATACTGCACACTAAATATTCACTGAGGAAGAACAAACCCCAGTACGCGCTACACAAGCTGCCAAACCCCAGATAAGTAGCTAGGTTTGACATACACTGCTAGGTAACCACTGACAAGGCGATGGATAGGTTCCGTTTCTACTCTATAGTATATCTGGGAGGAGCACACATTTGTTTGCCCAAAGTGATTTGGGTGTGTGTCCATCAGTGTGGCGAATTCACTTTTAAAAAGCCGCTCCCCCTCCTGTTAGGCAAATACGCACAAGAATGGATGAACACGTCTGCGAGCGCGCGCCTCTAGCCCACTGCACCTGAAGACAAGACTAAAAACCTCCAGACCTAGAACAGCTGTGGTTTCAGCGTGGTGCCTGGCAGAGCTGCTCACCTGCGGGATTCCCAGCCAATCATCAGCCAGCTGCATGGCCTCACTGGCGTTATCCGCCGGCTTCACTGCGTCCCACGACTCCCAGTCAGGGCACAGGCCTGAGGAAACGCACAAAAACGCACAAACGCTCACTTCCTGGCCCAAGCGTCAAAACGTCCTCGTCTCGGATCGGGTCTCCGGGCAACTCACCCGGCGCACAGCTGTCCACCAGGGCGCCCAGCGCCTTGCCGTCCCGCCAGTCCTGGCTGAAGTTTGTGATGGGCAGGTCGGGCACCTTGTTCTGGATCCATCCCAGCAGCCTCTGCTTTGGGGTCTGTTTCTTGGCCTCGTCGTCGTCCTCGTCCTCCCACACGGGCATGGAGATGGAATAGTGCAGGATAAGGGTCCACACCATGCCCAAGATCAGCTTCAGGTTCCCATCCACAATGGCTTTGCTGTCTGCAGAAAACAACGTGGATTTTAAAACTAAACCAATTCTAATTGGGGGGGGGGGGTGGGGGGGAAGGATACGTTGTTTTAATTCAGCTTCAGTAATGGACAAACATCACTGTATAAAAGCTCGTTTGAAATACTGACACGCAGGTTTAATATTGACCCGTCACGGTTCAAACGAACCTGTACCATATCATGGTAAAAAGGTAGGTCTGTCTGCAAGTAGGACTGCTGAAAACATATCCTGCACGCAAAGTAAAGCAGTGTTTTGTTAAAAAGTTTCCATTGTTTTACATCAAAATTTCATTCTCTACCTACTGGAGAATAGAAGCAATTACAATTTTCCCAACAAGCACAAATAATTAGTTTTACAAACAGGGGGAAAATGTCAAAAGGGCGGATTCCAGAGCCCAAAACGAGCATCCTTTTGACAACATTAAAGGGAGTATTCCAGAACAGCATGGGAATTAATCTCCACTCCACATTCCTTCCATCATTTCTGCGCCACCCTCGTCCTAGTGCAGGTCCCACCCACCCCTGTTCCCAAGGGCGAGCCCTGCACACCCTCTGTGTGGCACTATCTGCTATCTCCAGCAAACATCCTGTAAATGAGCTCAAAACAATAAGCTGCATAGCTGACCTTTGGCCCAGAACCCAGAAACATGTGGGTTGAGCTGGACGGGTGGGAGGGAGGGAGGGGTAGCCCAGGAGACGGAGAGGAAACGTGGCGAAAGATTACCAAAAAGGGGAAAAACAATGGCTTGAAGGATGAATGGAGAGGCCCTCTGTCAGCGTTAAGCCTACCTCAGACACTGTGCACGGCTCACTGGATGAGAGCATGTGCGTAGAAGCACGCTCGTTGACTTGTTCAGGAGGAGGAAGGAAGTGGAGGATATCGGACCCAGAAAACAACAAAAACAGGACAAACGCGGAAGAGCTGAAGCCTGCCGTGGCATCTATGCAGGGCCCTGTGACAAGAGACCCTTGTCAAGCAGGCCGGGAATCTCTCACCTGGCAGTCCTACCTACCCGAGAGCGGGCGTGCGTGGTGGGGCCACTGCCTGAAATCACCTTCTGGCAGCATGCAGGAGCCAAACCCACCCCACACGCATGCGCCACACCTCAGAGAGGCTTAAAGGATCTCCAGCCAAAAGGTAAAAAGAACAAACTTAATTCCCAGCGACACAAGAGTCCTTGAATAGAACTTTTAGGAACAAGACCTTACGCGTTCTCAGATCCTTCCGATTGTATACTAGTACACAAAAGTATTTTAAATGGCTAGAGAAAGTGTGAGAAGGTACAGAGGATGATCATTTATCATCTCAGACATTCAAACATGAACGCGAAAACACAGAAATATTGCTCATTCCGAATTCCACTACCGTTTTTCCAGTAATTGTTAAGCAACAAAAACGGCATTCAAGGCCGTGAAACCACACTCTTGCCAAACTGGAAGTATTACCACTTTATTCTCAGAGAGAACAGACGGCAGAGCGTGGAATTCTCCTGCCCAGATTACTGAAAGATTCTTCGACTGTAAATTCTCTCAGGAATGAAACCCTTGACTGGTGAGCTCCTTGGACATTTATAATCTGGATAATCGCTCTGAACTGAAACCTCTGACTTAAAAAAAGACATCTTTAAGAAGCCTCAACTTTTACAGGAGACACGTCCATCCGAGAGACTGGAGAAAAGGCCTCATGTCCCAGTCTATCTGAGGGGTATGAGCACAGTGGGAGTCCCAGCCCACAACAGACCATTGTGGGTAATGAGGTTATTGCCATGGCAGCCCCCATTGTTCCACAAAGAAGGCAGAGGAGAGAATGAGGGAGCTGGACCTCACAGGAGGCTAATCCCAATACTGTTAGTGCACTGGACCGGACCGGACAAACACACCCAGACTACACTACTTTCACTTAACAGTCCCGTCGGTACAATCCCACTACAAAATAACATGGACGCCCGGGTGACAGGACGCGGCCGGTTCTAACGCACAACTGGAAACGGGAGCTGAAAGAAACCGTGACAGATCGAGACGGGAGGACACGCCCTCTTCCTGACCCCTCCCTATTGTGCTGCATTCCAGGCTGTGTGCTGTCAGCGATGCCCGCCCGCCCGCCCACCCGCCCTTAAGGAGGGGCTTCCTTCCAACAGACAGGAACAGAGCTCCCACCCACCCAAGACACGTCAGCCTGTCGAGCAAACACTGATTTACAGTGGGCCAGTGCTGACGCTGCGCTCTGCGTCTCCAGGGTAACCAACATAGGTCAACAATAACTCGGGAACCGTTCCCTCCACAGCGGGGACAAGCGCGTGACCACGCCCTTCTGGAGCACGTCCATCTAACACAAATGTTAGGGCACCTCCGCCCCTCGGCATGAATGAACAAGGGAAGCGGCACTGCTTCTAGCCAACAAAATTTTTTTTATTTAAAAGGCCCTCGGGACATTTACATTGTGAATCATACAATGCAACACACACACACACCTTTTAGGGAACCATATGGAAAATTTTGGAAGCAGCATCTAAACCCATTACCATGAATGCGTTACACAAACGAGCATGAAACCTTTTACAATAACGGTAAGACTACACCTGCAATTATTCTAAACTTGAAAAATAATCAGAAACCACTGTAAACCAGTGACAGAGAGAGTGTGGCACTAGTAAGCATTACTCTGAGCTATGATTCATAATTCTTACACTTTCCTGCACAGCCGGTATTTTAATACATAAACAAAAGCTATTGGTTCCAAATTCTTTGATTACAAATGATATGAATGAAAACCCTACTTCTGTGTGCAATCCAAGTTACACAATCCCTTGTTCAAACTGCAAGGATAAAAGTGGCTGCAAGTCTGAATATACACACATATATACTTTTTTTTTTTTTCCAGGTCCTGAATGTATGGTATGAATCAGTGTTTGCACACAAAAGAATCCCATCAATCATTATCCCAATAAAACAGCCACATTTGTGCGTTTGCTGCTGGATGTGGGTTCTGGATTGCTTTGATGGTTCTTTGAAATTAATGGAATTATAAAGGACTGCCACTCTAGGCTCCTCAGAATCTAGAGTTCATCCAAAAACATGCAACCATGACAACATGGCTACCAAAACAACTCGACAAGATTGACAGAAACAACGTAAAGCTAAGCTTTTTGCCGTCTCACAGCAAGGTCAAAGTCATTACTTGTACTTGCAGCTGAAAACATTGCATTGCTTTTCAAAAGACTTCATAATTTTGCTTCCTTATGAAATGTGTTGTATACTTTGGCTACGGAGTATTTATACAAAAGTTGATGGGACACGTGTCTGAAGGTCCGAATTCTCAGAGATGATTTTGAACGCAGACATTAAATGTGTAACAGCGACGGATATTTCGTTTCCAGAAGTGGCAAGATGGATACGGAGACAGGCACAGGCCCTAGGTGGATAGATTGGGACAATGCCTTTTCGTCTGGATAACAGAAGGACGCTTTCTCCCTAAAATTGAGGATTTTAAGACGGAATGCCGAGACCGTCCGACACAACCCAACCAGCTCAAAAATGAATTTAAATGCTCCGTTGTTTCGTGCTTTAGCAAGTGGCACGGGTACCGTCACTCAAACTTAAGAACTTTCGAGGCTGCCGTAAAGGGAACCACAGCCCACTCATTCCAGATAGTAAGCAATACATATAAAAGGACACTGGCATTGGAAGATTTCACAGGTAAACCGTAAGATGCACTGGATCTCAAACAGGGGGGAGGCTGGGTAATAAAGTTAAAACAAATACAAAGCAATGTACGAGCCAAGCAGCTGATCTATGAACGGCTGAATGAAGTCTCCATCCCTGACGGGTGAAGAAACCTCAGCATTAGCATCAGGCTAATCCCAGCTACCATTTATTCTGGGCCCAGGACCAGGGGTGCATCTGGAAACAAAAGGAGATTCAATAATTAATGTGGTGAACGATGCACACCCCCGCATCCCTAAAACAAACTCATCTGGGTCTTTCAACAACGCCACCACCTCCTGCCATTGATATCTGCCACAACAGAGGCATAAATGCAAACATGTATTCCCTACATTTAGAAGCCCATCTACTTAATAGGCTAACGAGGGGGAATTTTGAGCCGGTTTGTTTATATTGCCATGGCAACCAAACAAGACACCAGCGATACAATAAACCTGACAGCCAAAAGGATCCGTTCCAGTACAATGATCCCCTTATCACTGCAGGAGCCAGATACAGCGTGGCAAACCCCTATAGTTTCAATGATAGCAAGGAAAAGATTTCTCAGAAACAATGCCACTTTCTGTTGCGATCACACCAAAGAGAAAGCAAAACCCAACACATTTAGAACATTGGCCATTAAAGTGGTTTATAAATAAGTATGTATGGGGGGGTGGGGGAAAACAAAGTATGGCAATCCCCTTTCGGTCTGGATTTGTTGCCCCCCCCCCACCTCGCCAAAAATGTGTATTATATATAGCAAAATAAAAACTACTTTTTTATACCCCTGGCTTGTTTTGAGTTATTTCATCGGCCAAATGAGATATTACATTCACAAATGGTATCCCATGAGGACACCAAATAACTCATCTTGGACTGAAGCAGGAGAACATCTGTGTGTGGTGTGACTTTTGGCAAACAGCCTGAGGAGTGTGATAATTTTAATATAATTGGGGCCTTTCCCACCAAACAACTGACAGACTTGCTTCGGGCCATCTCTGTTCCATTCTTCTACACAAAGGTAAGCGGGAACTGAATTCAACACACGGGTGAGGATGTAAACCCTTTCATCTTCTCCCCACCCCCCAAAAAACACCTGTTTTGGTAAATTAGTCAACCCCATCCTCTGCCACGCACCTGCCTGCCCCCACTGAGTCAAAGACCTCAGTCAGAAGGCTGCCCCCACCAGCAGACGCTCGGTAAAGCTCAGAGTCAAAGA
>JAOVYW010000101.1:1620408-1631055 GCA_025775045.1 Hiodon tergisus
CCTCAGTCAGAAGGCTGCCCCCACCAGCAGACGCTCGGTAAAGCTCCGAGAGTCAAAGACCTCAGTCAGAAGGCTGCCCCCACCAGCAGACGCTCGGTAAAGCTCCGAGAGTCAAAGACCTCAGTCAGAAGGCTGCGGCCACCAGCAAGACACACCGCTAACCACATCAAGAGGCAGCAGATTAGAGCCGTTTAAAGACCATATACGAGCAAATGATGATTATAATGAGGACCAGCTGAAGCTTTTGCTGCCGCAGGGGTCGTCCGGGTGATGTCAGGGAATACTCATCTCGCATGAATGTGCCGCCGTCAGATGTTCAAACAGCCTATGCTTAACCACATTCAATTTAGGAGTTACAAATAAAGGCTATTTATTTATTTATTTCGGGCCAAAACACGATGGATTTATACACATCCATTAGAATTAAGGTCCATCACGAAAAACAGCCTGTGTATCTACGATTCCAGCAAGATGCTTCGGAAAAAAAAAGCAAAAAAAAGATTTAGTGCATTTCAGCCCTTGCAGGGAGTCCTAAAAGCACAGAAGAATTGCGACTGGTCCCTGTAGGACTGTATCCGAAACGCCAAGCCAAGCGACAGATCCGTCATCTGAAACGGCATGGGGGACATGTACCGGAACAGTGCACAACAGCAATCACTTGGCAAACGGACGCAGTGAAAGTGCGCTAGCGGCGTGGTTTTAGGGGCACTGCCATTAGAAAATCCACCGGTCTGCATTTCGAACCGTAGCTCGTCAAGCAGTGTACTTATGAAAGTATAACGAGGAAGTGTTGCATGCAGAATGCTTAACGATCCAATACAGATTCAGATCAGACAACGGTACTGCCACAGATTTCAATCAGTACAGTGTAGGCAGGAGTTCAGGGGTGGGGATTAAAAAAAGAAATTGCTAAACTCCCGTATACCCAAGTGATCAAGGATATCCATTTGCACACAAGCTGTACGGGCATGTAGTTAAACATATTACAGCACAACATGGCTGTTTTACGAGTTTCTTTGTAGGCCATTTAAAGGTTCCTTTAAATGCGTTAAACCCCATCAGCCTGTAATGATGGACGTTACATTTCCTTTCCCGTTTTAACAGAATGACACGTGGGAAGTTAATTGGGGAAAACTGCAGCAATGAGGGAAAAAAATGTTAATTCCAGGGAATTCCCTGTTTCACAGGCCACTGGAACCAAGAGTCACATTGGCTGACCTCAATGATCCTGGATGCACCTGCAGTGTGTAAACAGGATGCAACTCAAGGCTCGACCAAGTGCGAGACAAAAGGAGAAAAAAATAGCCCTGATGTTAAACCCATGTGATCCCACTTTAGTGGACCATTGCTGGTACTGGAATAATACGCCAATTCCCCATTTGCTGTAGTCATAACTGACAAATGAGTGCCATCGAATTTTCAGTATATATTTTTACCTAAAAAACAAAAAGCAGAATCCAAGCCTTAACTATACTGGATTACACTGAAATAACGTAGTGTGCAAATTATTAACCTTCCAATACTTATGTTTGGCAGTGAGTATGAAAATACCATTTTACTTTTCCTACAGCTGCGGCAGATCTCCCGTGAACAAAAACTTTTTTTTTTTGTTTTTTTAAGTTTTTAATCCACATTTTAACACGAACAATTAAAACATTATTTTTACGAAACCGCATGCGTTAATCTCCCAGTCTTCATTTTTTTTTCCGATCAAAGCTGACGGCCAGGAAACTTAAAACACGGAAAGGTTTGCCAGATTAAACACAAACATGTTGGAATTCTGTATGCAACGGGTCTATAAGCAGCCGCTGAAACATGGTGTAGCTTTACATTGTCTGTGTGCCATGACATCACCTTAACTTTTATTCCACTTGGCAACACCAAAGGCGTTAAATACAAAAATAAAAAACCCGCTAAGGCTTTTTATTTTATTTATGCATCATACATCTACTGAGTATCTGCGTTCTCAGTACATTCAGCAATACACAAGCAGATATACATTTTCATAATGTTACCAGATGGTTTTTAAATTGAAAATTTCCAAAACCGCACACCGCTACTACACCGAGACTCACGCTCGTCACTTAAAATACACATCTCTCAGAGTTAATCCTCAGTCAGGGATAATGTATCATTCAAGCCTGAGGCTTCAGAAAACAAGTTATTGACACGAACCGAAGATTACACGGAACAAAAAGTCCCAAAAGACAAGAACGAGAGCAATAACCAAACTAAAGTAAAAGTGCACAACGCGGGAACTGAGGGATCGTTCCACCATTGGCAGTGACGTCACAGAACAGTGCTGTCGGACCGGTGCCAGCTGGAGAGAGAACTGTGGTTCTGGAGTCAGGCTACCATTGTGGCTGGCACAAGGAGAAAATAAGTACACTACAGTCACAAAACTCCAAAAGACACTGGCCTTGGGTTTTTGACCCAAGCAGTAAAACACCCCTCCGGGCTTATAAAACCTAATGCCAACGACACTTTACTATAAGGGACCTAAAGTAACACAGACAATATAGGCGCGTTCATTTAATCACCATGGCAACACCAATGAACACAAGGGCATCCGTTTGTGGACATTCTACACGTCCATCAGTACACATCTCATGCGTGGGGCGTTCAGTCCCAAACAAAGCCCCCTCGACGACAGACATGATTTATTTACCAGCTCTGCACTGAGGTGGGGTTGAGGCCCACATAAACTTAGCCTAACCCCAGGACGAGAACCCAGCTCGGTTGTATTCTCACCCAGCAAGTTCACTTCGGTACCATATGAACAGCACACATGGTGAGGCCAATAAAATAATTAGTGCTGAATTAGAATTCTGAGAAACGCATTACCTCATCTTTTCAGTTAATTAGGCTATGCTCGCCAGAAACCTTTCCTAATGGGACCTTAATTTCTCAGCAAAAGTTAATAGCAAACAATTACTCAAAATAAAATTTAAAAACCCCAATCTTTGTTGTAACTTGTAGCATGTTGGATTCAGTAAGGCAGAGAGTCATACGTGGCACGATGATACGGACCAAGTTTGCCGTACAAACTAAAAACGTGGCATACTGATGTGAATCGAAGACAAGTCCTCAGCGCTCTAACGGACTGAAAGCATGCGGTTCGTTTTATGGGGTTGACAGAAACAAAAACAAAACAGGACACCGAACGCCAGCGGTTCCTCTCCCGTCATCGAACAAAGAGCCCTGCCATTCATCAGCCCAGAATCCTAAATTTGTTTGAATTCCCCCCCCCCAAGCAAACATTGTTTATAGAGCAGGTCCCACCCGGAACAAGCATCTCCACTCAAGTCTATTGTAGGGTAACCAAATGAGCAGTCTATAATTATGTGACTATGTACCAATCTACCTCTGGAGGCCGTTATCATTTTCTCAAGCTCAAACATTAACAGGGGTCTGCCCAATCATCCCTCTGGCACTTAAAGCCAGCAGCAACATCATGACATCACCACTGACTGACTGACTGTCTGGGACACAGCCCCGTACCTAGCCGGGTGAATTCCTTTGCTGTGAGGTCACCTTCTCCCCACCTCAAAGGAGCCAATGGGAGAGAGGGAGACCGAAGAACAAAGGGTTTCACTTACCCGGCAACCTACATTAACAGAGTCCAGTCAGGTCACCTCACGCCCTACGGAGTCTCAGGCTTGTTTAACTAGACAAACTACAATAACTTCTATGGTGCTATGTACACCAAGTAAAAATGCCATTCTTAAAATTAAAACAAAAGAAAGCACATCAATGACAAATCCACAATGGAAGCACTACAGAAAGCTAGTTGACTGCATGGGAACGCCATTAAACCCAAGGCTAAATAATTCATTTCAGGAAAACCGTACCAGGGCCGTGAGATACCGGGATGCCCCACATTTTGACTCAGGGCAGTGGACAGAAGCGGCCAGCTTTATTAAACGTGGAACACAGAAACCGAAGGCGCATTCCTCTCCCCCCCGTGTAGATGGACTGCACTTTAAAGACCTGGCAAATGACCTGTGCGATCCCTTCCGACCCACATCCTTCCTGCCCCCACAGAGGCCCGCTTCCCTCATTCCCGGGACCGGGCTCCGGCCCTGAGTCACCCCCTCCCCCCCCACAGCACATTACACCCCATGACCCGTGTCTGGCTTATGTAGACCCTACCATCAGCCAGAAGAGGAGACTGGCCGGTTGCAGCACGGAGCCCAGATTGCACAATGAGGATCTGTGTTTAAAGTGCAAATTGCCTCAATTTAAAACAATTACCGTAATAGACTTCTTCCAAATTGCAGCTCGTTTGCATCGTTAAGTGCTTAGATTTTGACAAGGAAAAAACAAGGGAGCACAAGCCAAAAGAGAGAGGGGTACATCACCATACGACCGCGCCTGTCCCGTGCACATGTGCAAACTATACAGAGCAGCACCGTAAAACGCACGCAAGTAAAACCAGCGCTTATCGGTTAGAATGACTTCATTGCACAACCGATTCGGATGGTTGAAGACCGACACGGTCCGAGGTCCGCCGCTGCCCAATTCGTTTCCATCTCGGCCTTCCTCGAAGCCAGCGCCATGCCTCTGCGTAGTAATGCAATCACCTTCCGTCATCTGTGCCGGAGTGCAGGCGGTACTGTTGACAGCGTTCGGTTTGATCTCCATGCCCGTTTATTAAGGCGCCGCTTCATCCAAAGATGACCTCACTCCCTTGGTCAGAGGATAGAAGCTGTTCCCACTTAAGCAGTTGTGGGACGCAAGGAGTTGTGTGGTTCGTGACATAAATATCAATTAAGAACTGCTGTGAAGAGGAAAGAGGGGGAGATGATGCAGATGTATGGGGGATAAAGACTTGGTTGGGAGGACAGCGGAGTGGTTTGCAGGTTTCTGCTCGAGAGGAGCCGTGACGTGGGGAAACCTCAGGTCCTTCAATAGTGTGGCCATGTAATGTCATCCTGCCATTGTCAAATTGCAACAGCAGCAGAGAAACCCACCAGAGCAGGTCTCGGCGCCAGGAGCAGAGAAACCCACCAGAGCAGGTCTCGGCGCCAGGAGCAGAGAAACCCACCAGAGCAGGTCTCGGCGCCAGGAGCAGAGAAACCCACCAGAGCAGGTCTCAGCACCAGTCAAACGCTGAAAATAACCCTGAGATTACGGTTCCGTTTGACCGTAGCGATTACTACCCTTCCCTCTCCATACTAAAATACCATCACCATGTCAGTCGGGATGACCACACATGAACTGCATAGCACTTACACTGGAACACCTGCCAGTGGAATGGCATATCGCGTTACCGCTGTCCTGCTACTTGTCCTACTAAGACTACAATTACACGAGTCTATCAATTCTGAACTTCGTCTGGATTCTTACTTAGGAAGTTTTGCCAGAGCAACGAACAGGGAAATATTTTACTGGTATGTTCAGACAAAGTCAGATACAATATAGGAGAAGCAAAACGCACGTCTCAAGTAGCTACTCGCATGAAACCGTAACCAATTTACCGCAGAATTTTAAAGTATTTTTAAACTACAGAACCATCTGCAACAAGCCATCATCTTCCTGCCACACACACACACACACAACTGTATGATCACCAAAGCATCTGGACATATCTTCAGCTTCTAACAACCATTTTACGGTTCTATCTGGCAAATCCATTCGGGCTCATGTCGAAAACCCAATCGCCGCTCTTCCCACAGTGTTGCAGGGCTGCGGGAAGAGAGAAGACCTCTCTGGTTCCACCTCACACCACACTCGAGAGCCAGTAAACACGTAATTAGTGCCACAGGAGGAAACCGGGCACGGGGAGGCCTTTCATCACACTCTCGGCTCCGGCCCGTGAGGGGGAGATTTTCATAGGAATTCATCTTCTCCCGTCTCATTAGTTTAATATTGTAAAAGGCTCATTGTGGTGAAGTCAGGTCTAATTCCATCAATCTACAGAATTTGTCTTGAGATGTTTCCAAGTGGCCCTCTCTGCTTTGATTACCGTTATGAGCCAAAAATAGTCATGGTTCTTCCAACACGAGACCACGGCAACTTGTGTCCAGTGGTTTTAGGAAAAAGAGAACATTTAACGTCGGCTGAAGGCCAACAGATGGCTCTCCAGTCTCGGGTCATTTGTCATCATTAGAACCGCCCCCCCCCCCCCCATCATCCAGCCGTGGATCCCCGCTTAGCCAGGGTTTCAGGAAGGTGCTTGAGTGGTCATAAAAGGATCTCTCCAAACTGCCGATCAGAACGCACATTCTTCATTAACAGACATAAAGAAAACCTCAGAGCGAGTGAGAGGCGAGGCGAGGCATTCCACAGAGCCTCTCACAACGCGACTGACATCTCTGGCTTCGAGGTGGCTCAGATTATAAACTTCCCCACAGACATACTACACAGCGGCTCGCCAGGCGTCTCCTCGAGTTACCTGCCTATTGAATGAACACAGTACTCCTGTGTAGTGCCGCGTTGCCTTAGGCACTGCCTCTGTGGGGCCAATTGGAAGGAAGACAATGGACCGTGGCAGGAAGAGACAAAGACCCACAGCCTGTGGTAAACTTGCAGGCATTTCCAGTTAGTGTGAGGAAACTTTTCAGACGTTTTGCTGGCTCAGGCTTGTTCACGACAGGTGATCTTTAGAACTAACCGGTAGGACGGCTTTGCTTCAAAATCTACAATAGCTGCACTAATGAAGCAGTCTTTCTCAGTTAAATGTTCTTCAATACCCCCATGCAATAAACGCGTTTGTTAGGATTTTTTTTAGTCGTTTCAGAGATCGTTGGCAGGCAAACTTCAAATCTATACACGCACATTTGAAAAGTGTAGGCCTACATGCGGCAAACTACAAGATCACAGATCATTCCACAAAAATATGTTCACTAGACAGTCAGCAAAATTCCACTTTAACTTGATGCAGATGAGCCAATGTGGCCCTTTGGAAGTTCTGATACATAACACCAAAGCAGAGGGAGTCTTTAGAGAGCCTTAAGTTTACAATACAGCTTCCCCGACAAAATCTGAAAAGGAGCAGATTCTCCTCCCCCCCCCCCCCCCTTAACATGCACTCACAACATCAGCACAAAGCTAAATTCAACTCCAGTTTTATATCATATGGAAGATTGTAGCCAAAACACAACTGGCAAAGAAGGAGTCTATAAACTTTTAAATGAGTACTGCTGCGGTTCACATGTCACCCGAGCCTCTGATGTTTCACAGACTCACGTTGAAACTATAAGTCACCATGGATGGATACCTTGAAATTACAACAGAGGACATAATTCTTGATTAGCGCAGCAAGGTCCCCACTTGGGAGAAGCCCGGATCCTTGGCAGAAGCTGCATTTTCTTCCTTGATATACGCCTCTTCACATGTTCTAATATAGACCCAGAGAGACAACACCCACCTATACGCCCGTCTTTAGTCGCCACAAACTCTCTCCCTACACACCCTTATCCTCAAGTGCTCCGTCACGTGATCAACGTGCTGCAGAGGACGCATGCATGTTAGCCTTCCATTAAGAACGTACAAAATCTCACTTCACGATTACGCCTGTGCATGAAACACACACATGGGCAGGTCCCACTTGACTCTAAACTCCTTTGTAAGCACTGGCCAACACCCCGGTTGACTAACATTGCTGACCAGTTTGCTACCTTATCAGTGAGACTTCCCCTGCATCATGCCATGTGCACGACCAGACACAGACTGTAAAGGGGTGGAGAAGAACTTCTTGGGCTGATACCTTCCGGTTTAGCCACTGGAACCATTCCCAGTCTCTTAGGGTCAGTGTAGCATGCAAAACCACACAGAGTTCAGCCACAGTTGCTGTGCCAATAGTGGAGCGCATTTCATGCTCTGAACTCATACACATACAGAGAAAATGTTCGCAGTCTCTGGTAAAAGACACACAAGCAAGTTTTCCACTAATGCATTAAAAACCAACCGCAAAGTCCGAACCTTAAGGCAACATGCTACAATGGCTCGTAATAAACACAAATGGCTGATCAGCACCCTGGAGGCTGGAGAGCGTGCAGGGTTAAACCAGGAAACATGGAGGAGAAGCACTAGGTTCTCTTAGGCACGCTTTTCTCCCTCATCTCGACTTTCCAGAATTCTGAAACCAAGCAGAACGCCGGGTGTTATTGTTGAATGCTGTGGCTATAGCAACCACGTTGACATGTCCAGCAGGGACGGAGGGGGGCTGCAAAGCAGGACATCCACTCTCCTCGTGGAATGTCCATCACCCGACCGCGGTTCAGGAACAGGTGGGCAAGGCGACGGCCAGCTGCGCGTGTGGGCGGGCACGTCCTGAGAGAAATAAATTCTCTTGCTAGCCTGTCGAAAATGCTCCAAACGAGAGAACAGCAGACAGCCGCTCTCGCTACCCAACACCGGGCACAGGGGCAGAGAGCAGCTAGCCAAGAGTCGTGTTAACGTCAAAAAGTCCAGAAGATATGGCTTAGATATCCACCAATTTCATTTGCAAATTACAGTGCAAACTGGCTATGCATGTCGAGACCTTCCGCTGGTTCCAGCAATGACCCACCGCGGTGTCACAGCCATGCGTAGAACAATGTCAGGCCTCGGACCAGTTAAACACACGGATGTCCACCTCCCCAGGTCGCCGCCCCTCCCTTGCAAGGCACTGCCTGAAAAACTTGCAAATGTAGAGCAGGTACACCCTCGCCATCTTTCCCGCGCGCATTTGTGCCGTGTGGGAGACGTGTACATCTAAGAAAACTAATGCAGAGGCCATTCGGAGAGTTGGCTACAGAGGGAGAGAGCAGTGGGTCGTTACTTAAACTAGCCCACCCTGTGCTACGTTTAGCAACACAGGACCTCCCCCAGAGTGCCGTTTGTTGCCTGACAATTAGACTTTCCTCTCAAGTCTCACACAAACCGAGGTGAAGACCTAGATCAACCAGACGTTTTAGATCAATTACTGCGGGACAATCACAATCACCAATCCACTATGTAGTTACCAAACAGCCATCAACACTAAAACCTCAACACGTGCAAACACCAGACTTCCAGGTGATCCTGAGTAAACAAAGCAGTCTAAAATACAACTTTGATAAAGAGCCCGATTTCCAAAGAGCCAAAATCAAAGCTAACTCACCAGACTGAAACTAAGGGGCAGTTTAGATGAAGCCAGTGGGGGTGTGGGGGGGGAGGAGATAAGAGCCCAGGATACCTTTTGATGTGGTCTTGCCTTAATGAGAAGGACAGAGCTTCTTTACGCCTGTGATGCGCAGGGCTTCTGGCTTTTTTAGCAGGGCCCCAGAGATGAGAAAACGGCAAAACAAGCCCATTGCTCCACAGAGGAGGGGCTTTAGGCTGAAGATATGAGGGAGGTTGGGGAGCACGTCCCCACTTCACATGAAGAGAGCTTTGATGGTATATGACCAGCCTGTCAGTCAGGTTTATGACCGTTCCCTAACTCAAAAGGCCAAAGGCTTAAACTCCTGAAATCACTGAAGTGGCGTTAAGCTTTTCCTATTTTTTTTTATAAAAGTGTTTGATTGGTGATCAATTCAAATCCATGCCCACGCATTGTAGATGCAACCCTAAAACTTGAACTACTCTCGTCTCCTCTCCAAGTGTTGAGATTGATCTCCATCTAGGTTTGGAAACATTAACATCCAACTAAACACCATGTGGGCCATGTTGTCCACGGAGAGGTGGTTTTTGACACTCCGGCTCAGTAAGTTAAGTCAGCCCTGTAGGACCAGGGAAAGCAGGGTTAAACATTAACCCAGGCAGCCTCTGACATAGCAGATAATCAGTCTGTGGTAGATGCATATGTAAACACAGGACCGGAATTTACCCCCAGGGGCACCTGAAGAAGTTTCTTCTGTGCAAAGAAAATCCAGAGGGATGACATCATGGGCAAGAATGCCCCCCCTTTTGCTCAGCGTTGTTTGCTTTGCACTGAGGTACAGCATGTCACACCTCAGCACCAAGCAAAAACCAGCCAAAATCTCACGGTGTTCCGACCTGCAACTTTAGAAACTGCTCTCTGAGCTAGAGAGGCTGGCACTTCCCGAGAAGGTACCATGCCACAGTGGTCAAGGGTGACACTGGACCAGGACATTTTACATTAGTCAATGTACAGAAGAGCCTAAGCCAGACAAACCACGGTTTCTGCAGAAAAGCCAGTTTGAAAAAAGGGAAATAAGACATGGATAAATCAGCAGAGCCTGTTGTCCCGAAAGGTCCGACACCGACTATGGGAGAGACTGGATTCAGTGAATCTCCACATCCACTCACAAAACTGCTAGCAGTTTATGGTTACAGAGGCTTCGCAAACTCTGAGGAACCCTCAAGACTAATTCGAGAAAAAAAAAAACACACCTAGTGACGGCATTTGAACATGTAATGGTCGGCGTAGAAGCCCCACAACTACCAGATTTATAGGGCCAGGTGAGGGTCAGCGCAACAGACTTACTAACAACGCTTCAGGAGATCTGGCACCAACAGTCCACCCTCACAATAACGCACCGACAGTGTAGTTTCTGTAAGCTTTTCCTTCACACTCTAGCCAAATGCAAGAAACATCATCTAGTTTCCAAATCAAATGTGAAGAGAAACTATCGGGAGCGGGCCGGCTCCGGGGCCGGCTCCGGTCACTACTGGGAATTGGCAAAGCTTTTTAGGACAGGAGATTTACAGCAGGGG
>JAOVYW010000101.1:1631155-1648280 GCA_025775045.1 Hiodon tergisus
GGGCCGGCTCCGGGGCCGGCTCCGGTCACTACTGGGAATTGGCAAAGCTTTTTAGGACAGGAGATTTACAGCAGGGGCCAGAAGTGATCAAGCTGCACCTAAAGAAATGCAAAAAGGGACCGAGAGGGGGAGAAATACAAATTTAGAATTTTTATAAAACCATGACTGCTTCAAAGGTTTGGAAATGAACCAGCTCACAGGCAGGTACACTGTACTTAAAAAGGCCTGGCCAGTCCTCCCAAACACATTGTGCTCATAAGAGATATTAATATTAACTGAATGTCCCAGTAGTGAGTGAGCATGAGTCCCAGAAAAGGGGGATGTGTTTCGCTCAGGAGAACCCCATGCAACAGATCTTCTGGTCCTGGTAAAAATACGTCGTAGAGGGCAAATTTCATCAAATAAATAAATTTCCCAGAGCACATGTCAAAGGAGGTACTTCATGCATTTGTTGGAGACCCAAAGAGACCTGTGGAATGCGCTCGTGAGGCCCACACCTTTACTGTCACACAGTAGGTCTATTAAACAGAGCACAACTGCATCATCCAAACGTTGGGTTAAAATGCAGCTAAACGTGCACTGGCACACAGTGGGCTGTTCCCAGGAAAGACTAATATTCAACAGTAAGGTCACAGATGCAGCCCAGAAAATTCAGTAGCAGGCAGACCATGTAAACTAAATGAGAGCACGCACAGTTTAAAGCCCTCTGCAGATCTCGCCTCATGCGATCGCAAGTCCTGTTTACAGGAAAGGTTAACAGCAGCTTCCGGCGGGCCATTGTGTTGCTCTCGACCGGTCACAGTGGACAACAGGGCTGAAGGTTCCTCAACTAGACAGAGTAGAAACCGTCTGCTCCAAAAAGGACAACCACCCGCTGCTCTCATCACATAGCCAAAGAGCCTTTCTCTTCCAGGCAGGGTTTAAAAGCAACGCAATACACAATCTAGATACTACAATCATAAACCCCCCAGGAAGTCTTGCCTTCAACAGAATAGTCACAAGCAAGACAACGGACCCCATCAGCATCACTCCACATCCGATAACAATTACCGCCGATCCAACCTTTGCACCATACTCCCACATTGTTGTCCAAGCATAACAAGAACGACTTTGTACTGCACGTCTCGCTCCTTGACACAAGACACAGCTCACGTATAGCCTCTGCAGCGATGTTCTGCTTTACCAGAGCCCTCAACTGAAAATTCCGGGGGAAAAATAAGGATCTATAATATCACCCACAGCCAATGGTAAGAGAGCCTTGGTTTCTAAAGACCGAAGGCATAATCATGCAGAAAACCACTGCAACTATTTGCAGTCATCTAAATGCCACACAATTACCAAGCTCACATATTCTTAAGATCGATACGTCGTAAATATAGCTTACTATAAAATCTCATTGGTGGCGGTGGCGGTGTCTGGATGCACTACAGAGATATTTATATGAGCAAAAAAAGTCTAGTATTGTACAGTAAATCAATGTAACCAAGGAATTAAATTGCTTCAGAACTCAAATAATTTTGACAACTTGAACCTCCATATGATGTGGGTTGTTTGATGTGGGCATCTACCTGTCCAGTTACCATCACCACACAAGTACTGGTCTGTCAGTCAAGTCAAACCCTACCCTATCCGAGTGTGGTTCCCTTTTCCACAAGGGAAGGCCTTATGTACAGCCTTCTCTGCCATTTACAATGTGCACTTTGTGCTCAAGACATTGTTACCACAATAATTACACAGCTAAGAGGGAAACATTTATGACCTAATACTAGATGACTTACTGCATAATTTTTGCAGTTACCGAGGATCAGTAAAAGATTCAAGAGTCTAAGGCTCAGTATAAAAAGTTTGCACAGACCAGGAAGTCACACCCTCATTTAATCAGCACACAAAAGACCAAGCTTATCGTCTAAGTAACCTGCTTCAATGGACATGCAAATTACATACATGGGAACTATAGCATAATTTCACCAAGCTTTTGAAAAAGGGCCAATTGTCTAGATGTTACAAGATTCTCACAAGTTGCTAAAGTTACATACAGCAACAATTTAACGTAGGCAAGTTGCAAAAACAGGGCATCAAGGAAACCAACTCAACTGAACAGGGTTCCTTAAAATTGAATAAAGTAACGGTGATTAATCGTTAATTAAAGTTAATAGTGATGCTAAGACGGTAAAATGGCTGCAAGGGCTAGTCTTAACTGCTAGATTTTCTGTACACTTTATTTGGGTTTCAGTTGGCCACCTATACCGTGCTCACATTTAGTTATTCGTTGAAAAACACATTCAACTGGTCTCTACCCTGCCTATCCATTTTACGTGCGTTGCCATAGCAGTATTGTGTGTTCTGGCACCAGCGAAGAAAAAACCCTCGGTATGGAATGACGTGTTGAGGGCGAGGCCCAACACTTGCAACGCCCTGCGCTAGTGAGATATAACGATCAACCAGGTGCTTTTCTGTCAATTCTCAGCAGGCATCAAGTAGCTCGTTTCTACCATCGCATTAGGCTACGTTATGTACAAACAAGCACGTCATGGTAAATTATATGTTTGAAAAAGATTAAAGCATTCAAAAGTCCGAATGGCTATGCGATACATTTACATAATTAAGAATTCGCTTGATATTTCTTACAAAGGACCATTGAATTTCTTTCATCACCGTCACTCGAATGTAATCGTTGGTTACTTCACACCACCGTGCATTACGCCACATGAGTACGGAAGGTGTGCACATTTTTAAAAACCTTGACCCTTGACTAAATTCTGTAACTTCTGAGGTCGCCTATATCAAATCCTTAACGAGATAAAGTACAAATCATTCTAATGACGTACGCGCCTACTGCTGGATGGCAAGTTAAGTATGGAGTGGACGTAAGAAAGTCGCTTTCGTGATTTCTCCAAACAGCAGTTATCCGCAGAATATCAACTTCGCAACAGTGCGAGACGAAGAGCGAAAAAAAATCGGTTGCACTAATGCACACTAGTCGAAGAAAATAACTGCATCATAGCACACAAACTACGTATGTGAGGTTACATCCAGGACGTTAGAACCGTTAAAAGTCCCAGACAGTTTCGAAACTGCAAGGCACTTCATAGGAAGCCGCTGAGGAGGTACCACGTTTGCCCCACCTAGAATAGTTTCGACACCACTTTCCCACAGGAGTCAGTTATCAGGAACACCCATACAAACTCAATACGAATCCTAACCTTTTCCCGCAGAACAAAAAACTTTTTTTTTTGGTCAAATAAAGAGACCTCCGTGCTTCTGCAATATGAACGTTCGGATCACCTTTGCTCCGGTGCAGCATTCCCTGCCCATGCGCAGACAACAACGTCTATATAAACTGGACAGGTGTTCTTCAGAACTAAAAGAAAGGCTACACTGGGAAAACGGTCTTGTTCCGTTGAAGAACCTATAACGGCCGACACTTTAAAAGTTATTAGAGGGAGTGGAGACGGTTTGGGCCAACACACTTTAAAATTATTGCACCCGATATACGATTCGAAAAGTTAACCGTCGGTGTTATCTGGTGGAGTGCACCGTATGACTTACCTATAGACACCAGACGAATATTTTCTCGGTCCAGGAACTCGAGCGCCACCGATACGTTTTCTAACTTCATCTGCCTGAAGGTTGGTCTCTGGTGGTACTTTCTATACATCTTTTTCTGGCTGAGGACCTCCAGCAAGGCGATAAGCCTCAAGCCATCGCTCAGGTCAAACTGCAGGTCCGCTATCCGCTTGTTCACGCACTTCAGGTGCTCGTTGCACCACCGCGTAAACGTATTCTGCTGAATTTTCTTCCATGGCGCGTCGTCCGCCAAGTCTTTCTCTGTCACTGGCATTTCGTTATTCCAACTACTTAGTTGCAATTCGGAACTCGTTCTGTATGCTGGTATCGCCGACAAGCGTTTGAGCGACTTGAGTCATGCAGCCTCCTCTTTCCTTAGTCAATGAAAAGCTGCGCCTGCGCGTTGGCTTTAAGTGCCAATGACGCCACTCTCACTATGCTCAGTGCCGTACTGACGAATCGCAATTACAGCCTGTGGGTTTATGGACAATAAAAGTTCGGATACAGACCTGCGAAGCAGGAATACACTTCAGCGTGATAATAAATACGACAGTTAAAACGTACTTGCATTTTTAAAAATCCGTTCCCTCACGATCAATTAAATGTTAAATGTAAACACAAAACAACTAATTTACCAAATAAACAGGAGACCCTGCTTCCAATACAATTAACAATTCATTTCGTTTGCTTAGCAGTTCGGTGCAAAATTAACTTTTTTATAGTATTTATATAGAATATATCGCATCAGTTTATAATATCAAGTAACATTATCAGGGTGAAAAAATGGTTGTTCTACGGTAAGGTGTATTCACTTCTAGAAAATTTATATTTATGAGTTTTCATTCTTATTTTATTTTTTTCAAAAATCCATGCCCTGATATCAGATATCGGATAGCATTAGAAGTGATAAATAAAGGGAGCTAAATGGATCCCTTATTTAAAGTGCTAACATTATTGACATACACCTAAGGAACAAAGACAAACAGTTAAGCTTATCTAGGAGAAAATATCATATTTAATTATCTTAAAAGTGTAATGAATCAATTGGAACCATATTAATGTGCAGTGGTGGCAATCGGAACTGTCTATATCTTACAAAATCTTCACTTACTCCCCGCGTTTACGTAATCCATCTGATCCCACCTCTGTTGACATAATCAATTATGTACTGATTTACAGATTAGTTTTTTGAGTATTTTCTTCTGAAAGTAGTATATATTGCAAAAGAGTTGTTTGATCTGTATGATTCACAGGGGTGGATCGGCGTTGAGTCAGCTGAGGATGCCAAGCCGGCGGCGGCATATGACGGCCGCCTAGACTTGTGTTCATCACAGACGTCGAGACATATGATGCCACTGAGGACAAGTGATGCAAACGTCCTATACAGTTTATATAATGATTTTATGTTAATCAAATCTTCTTTCCAGGCATTAGTAATATCCCTGGGATAACTAGCTCGACATCCTGACAGGCCAGAACCCATGATCCAGGAACAGATTCACCATCTGTGCGAGATCTCTTCAAGAATTTGCTTAGTTGCCCCACGGGGCTGTGTTCTTGGATAGGTTCTGGTGGCACTGACATCAGAACCTACAGACCCTGTAAGGTTTGATTACATCGCTGTGGCATTCGGAACTGCATTAATAGCATTCTTCATACTATTATACTTGACCGCAGCGCTAGGTGTCTTATCTCCAGTCAACCTTTCGGAGCAGGTTCTGTTATCGAGAGTGGTTGGCGCAGACGTCAACGTGGACAATGTGGACTAAAAGGGTTAACGCATACATTTTTATTTATTTTTTGCCATTGACTACATACCCCTCAATGTACAGAGGACCGACAAAGAACAGATGATAAAGTACACGGATCGCGAGAAGGCGTGCTGCAACACGAGGGTGGCTCTCCTTTCGGAGGGTCTGGGGACTCAAGAGGTGACACCCATATGAGCACAGGTGTTTATTCCCTCAGGTCCAGTTTTTATATAGACAAGGAAGGAGTTTCCTGTCTTTATTCTCTGTGCCACCTCACACGGTTTTGCATCACAGACCATGACATCTACCCTGCTTGGTGGCTGGAAGGTGAGCACTGCCCTAAATGTCTTACTGCACTTTAACCCCTAAACTACAGCACTTGTGTACGTCGCTCTGGATAAGAGCGTCAGCTAAAATGCCTAAAACGTAAACGTAAATGTCAGGAGATGTCTATTGTTTACACAGTCGGATTCGTAGCGACGAGCCTACATGCATCAGCACAATTGTCTATTTATTATTTGGGAGAAAAAATTATTATTTTTTATTAAAAAATGTTTTGCAAACGCAAATAACTCAGTAGCGGACACAATAATGTGTTTAAGACTTAGAAATGAATCCATTCACGTTTTGGGCTGCCACCTACTGTCGGTTAATAAAAATATAAAATTGACGTATCGTTGATATCTCAATATATATATATATATATACACAAGATATTCTGTACATATTTATGTATTTCGTGTTGGGTTTATATCCTTCTTGCATGAAATACACTGTAGTAAAAAAAACCTTCAACAATCAAACATTTTAACTAACGGATATGTTCGCGTCTGGAAGAGAATAGAACTACCGAGTTTCTGCCTTTTGAGATGGTTTCTGAATGATTTGGTAGTTGCTAGGGAATTGTTTCCGAACGATATGGTGGTTGTTATGGGCTCCTTCAGCCAAAAGTTCATCACTTTGGAATGCCCTATCTGAAGAATCCTGAAACTACCATACTGATACTGTCCAGTACATAACATAAGACTGAAGGTTTTAACCTTGTTTTCATTCCAGTAATTCTTTACAATCAGCTGAATGCCACATATTAAATTGCATAGTTTTTATGCCCCAAAGTTCCTGAAGGACAACTTTTACTCTTTCAGGTAAATCACAAAAAAAAAAAAAACCCTCAACCCTTAACAGAAAGAATATAACTATTATTATAACTATTATTTCGGTCGTTGAGATTAGATCAAATGTATTTCCAAGAGGGAAGCGTCTCGTTTATACGTGTAAAGGTATCAGACACAGCAAGACCGCATTTGAAGAATCAGACAAACGTATTTAATGCGATTAGTCAGCAGCCCGAGATCAACGCGTTTGCAGAGCAAGACATCCACTCCAGCCGGCAGTCTTTCGTTCTTTAGCACAAGAAACCAGACATGCGCAGGAGAGTAAAGTTGTTTTATTAAAATCATGCACATCACAGGTGTTAGTGCAAATACTTTAAATCTGTACTCAAGAAACTAATGGAACTTTCCATATCTTTACAAAATAGATTTTAAACAATCATTTACTTAAAAAAGTGTAATTCTGAAGCTTAGCATTTCTGAACAATATTTGCAAACAAAACTATGTACAGACGGTACTTCGCGTACCACTGGCTTGATTAGAGTGACCCGGCGGCTTGGATCACCGGAAAGAAAACCATATAGAATAATTTTTTTCTTTAACAGCTTGTGCGCACACACACAAATGAATGATTTATGAACACCTGACAGTTCTTACAGATATACATTGAACCACCAAAAAAGCTATAGTCCCATTTCCCTATACCCCTCACACCTATTAACCCCACCTCAAAATCTTAAGGAAATAGTGAAGGTTTCAAATTTACTTGAATGCGGAACTTCGACCCCCCACCTTTTTATTGTTGGCATCACCATCAACTGTAAGTACAGAATACATGCAGTTCAGTTCGGAATTGGAAGTGCTCGATCCATATAACCACAGAATACCCCTTATTTTACATGACCAGAACCCGTGCTTAGAGTGGTGAGTGACACAGCGACAGGAAAATGCAATACGTTCCAGAAAAACGAGGAAGTGGAAACTGCATGCACCAGTCCTCTTAAATTACCATAAAATGAAAAAGTAAAGAAAATTAAAGAGAATTTAAAATGGCCTCAAGTCTTTTTTCAGAACAGAGCGGATGCAAATTTGTCTCCGGTAAAATAGGAGTGAAGTGGGCCTGTGGTTAATACTGCAATATTAGTGTAGAGTTCTCCCACCCCCCCCAGCAGCAGAGTGCAGTCAAGTAACCATTTCTACAGTGGCATTCCCCTCGTGTATTTATACGTGATTTTAACACTTACACACACACGCACGCACTACACGCATGTGTCATATGTACATTATACACACATAAATGCACACCAAGTTTAGATGAAAACACCTCCACAGCTCGTGATCGATGAGCGCGTGGTCCGAGGGGACAAACACGTGACGACAGAGGCCAAAAGCGGGCGTGTCCTTCAGGTGTGCGCCGCCGCTGTTGGAATGCGCGACACGTGGGGAAACTGGAGCAGCTGTAGGCGCCGGCCTGAAACGAGACACTGCCCAGAACTGGAACACAAGTCTCTGCTGTAATAGGGTGGCCTGGTCCTCCCTTGCGAGAGGTGACCTTTGGGACAGGGCAGTCATGGTAAAGTAAAAATGTTTATTGACATGGCGTATCAAGATGATTTGCTCATTGGCTCCAGTAGCACGGAGCGTTTTATTTACAGCGCAGCAGACAAAAGGTAAAACCCAAAATTACACAATTCATTTCTACTAGCATCCCACGCTAAACCGCATCATTTATTCAGTCTCATTACAGTACAGCCACCTTTCCCAGCAAGGGACATTTGCGTTCATTCCATAGTAATCACAAGGTCCCAACCTCAGGAACCAACCCAGCAGTTACTGTGCACTGAAGAGAGCCTCCCCATACCACTGTGTAAATTCAAACTGTTTAAGACAAGCTTTTAAAGCAACCACTTTCAGACCTAATTTTTTATGGGGGAATATATATCTTTTAAAGAGTCCAGGATGGCAGACCAGTCAATATGCAAAACTCAGTCCTGCTAACAAAGGTACTGTACCGTGCCGTGCCAGGGGTCAACGTAGTGTAGCCCTGAAGTGAGTAAAAGGGCAAAAAAACTAACTTAATTAAAACAGGGACTGATGCAGAGGTTGGTGTCCAACCCACTGAAATATACCCAAATAAATGCTTCATACTCCTACATTTGTATAAAAATACCACCACATAGAGGAACTTCCATTTTAAAAAATTGACTAAGTACTGTAGTGTTCTTAACATGAATATTAATTCATAGTGTACAATACAAAGAAAAGAAAAGAAAAGAAAAAAGTGAACAGGGCTCCCAGCATGCACAATCCAGGAAAGAGTTACAACCGTGACTAAGTTAAATGTTTTTTTTATGCCCCGCCCCTTCCTTTAGATATGACAAATCAGTAGCTGTGAAATGCCCATGTAGGAGTATGAATGGCACTTCACTGAAGACTGGATTGTGTAATTATACACGTATAGTTTCTATGGTAGGCACTTAATCCGTTTGTGCCATGTGTGTAGGTAGACATTTGGCTTTGAACCCGATCTGGTTTACCACATTTACTCCAAATATGACAAACCACATTTAAAAAAAGCTCACTTAACTTACCAAAAGAAAAAGGTTTGGTACCCATCAAAACAGCCTAGTTTAGGCCACTTTAATATTAAGATTCCCATCAAACAGATTAAGAGAAGAAACTTTATAAGGTATATCATCTATAGTAGAAGTTACAACTTTTATTCCCTCTCTTTCTTTCACTCTCTATATATACACATATACACACAGGTACAGTTTATACAATTTAAGCAGAGACCCTACACTGTTGTACTCTCAAACAGCTGTGTGTTCTGAACAGGAGGTAATGGAGGCTGGGAATGGGGCACTGGAAGATCCAAGAGACTGGTTGGAGAAGGCAGGTGAGGGGGGGGTGACGGAGGCTCACTCAGGTGGTGCTCTTGGACAAGCTCGGGTAGAGCACCACCGCAGTCACGGCAACCATCACAGCGACTACAGGCATCCAGGGCAACCAGCCACTCTGGGGTAGAGAGAGAGAGAGAGAGAAAGAGTGGTGAAGGGCGAGCACGTCAGTCCTGGCTGGTAGAGAGCTGATAGCACGCCACTGTGCCTGTCCTGCACCGGGCAGCGAGGAGAGTGTGGACAGATCAGATGCTTCACACTGACACAGTTAGACAGCCACCCAGAGGACATGACGAGACTGAAAAATGACAGAGTTCCTTCAAGTGAGGGAGACGGGAGGAAAAAGGAAAGAGGGGGGGAAAAAAAGCAGAGTTGAAAAATTAAAGTAAAAACAAACCCAAATGCAATGATTAATCAAACCTTTAGTAATTCAAGCAAGACAGAGAGACGGATGTTAGATGATAAGTCAAAAGATTTGGTGTCAGAAAATGGATTTTACCCTTTTCCCCCTCGCCCAAAAAAAAAAGCAAAAGCAAAGAGAAAGCGATTTCTGCCAAGAGGATGACATAGAACTGGTGAGAGACGCACAGACACCGACAGAAGCTCCGTGTACCTTTCTACCACAATGAGCCGAGGCACCAATACACCAAAGCCAGGATAAGGCCGATGACAATGGCTGGGACAGGCTGCAATATGGATGGCTAAAGGAGGGAAGGGATATCACAATCAATTTAAGAGGCCGATCAACAAGAGCTGGTGGGGGAGCTTACACAAACAAAAAGGGGTTTATTGCCAGAGGAGGGAAGAAAAGGGGGCACCATCTGATATATACACAACATGAATACAGGGCACAGTTATTGGAACGTTTTTGCAGCAGACATTTTTAAGGACTAGAAGCTGGACATGTAGAACAAGACATGGGTAGAAGGGGGAAGTTAAAAGCAAAGTTGCGAAGGAAACTTTGGTGCTAGATTACTCATAACCACCGTGGGGCAAATTCAAACTAGATATTGTCATTGCACCCTAGTTTTCTTTTCTCTCTCCCCCCCCTTGCTATTCCCTTGGAGAAGGTACACAGAAGTCTGTTGGCAGTGTGGCGATGGGCGGCGGGTGTTCCAAAACGGTCTGTGAGAGCAGTGTGAAGAGGCTGCACAAGCTCACTCTGAGAAAGTCAAAACGGTATGCGTGCGTGACGTGGTGAACCGCCGTGCCAAAGGAGAAACCAAACTTCCACAGGCATTCACAATATTTTACCAGTTTAAAAAAGGGAAACGCTGAGCAAAGCAAAGATGAAAAATATTAAGAACTAAAAGAAACCTAAAAATGGACCATAACCGTTAGAGATGGACCGCTAACCAGTTGGTTAGTGGGCTAAACCAGTGATGTATAACTGGGAACTGAGATAAAACAAGCTGCAAATGACTTGGGCCCCCCCAATTATTTTCCTTTAAACGCAAGTAGGACGAGGTGCTGACGGAGTGCACATTTGGCTGACGGAGGAGGAGAGGATGAATCCAACAGCAGAGCCTTATTGAGCTGCTTTGCAAATTTCCCCATCAGCTACAGCGAGCGAGACCTCATTGCATCGGCGTGACGAGCGGGATCTTTTAACGGCGGATAATCGACAGGTCCCGGTGTCAACCGGACGCCCACCATCCGCGCCAACAGCCCTCACTGCAAAAACGCCAGCGACCCATAAAAACACAGAAATTCAGACGTGACGCCTCACGTGCACCTCGTTACCGAACCACGTGCGAGTGGAAACGAAGGAAACGGAGCAAATGTGCGCTGTAAAAACCGGAGCAGGTGCTGAAGTGCGCGTGCCAACAATGGGAGAAGCCCAAAGTGCTTCTGGACCCAGACCATTTAAAGGTCTGCAGCAGGCCGGTCCAGACTGTGTTCTATGACACATGGCCCTTGCAAACACCGCAGTGAGAAACCTTTATATTGCTCCAGGTCAGCATCTGGAAAGTGAGTTAAATAAACATGTCACCAAAATATGAAAAGCCGAAATTTACTAGGATGGATTACTGAGAGGTGTTAACTCACTGCTGCTGCCCAGGCTGAGACGTGCTGAAAGAGAAAACCCTCGCTTTGAACAGCGTGATCCGTACAAGCTGACTAATACCTCCAGCCCTCCTCCGCCCCGGGACACTTACATTGTTCCCCTTCTCCTGCAGCAGCTTGAGGTTGACCTTGCACTGCTCCAGTTCGTCGTTGATGGAGCGTTTCTCCTGCTCCGTCCGCTCATACCTCTCCTTCAGGTCTGACAGCTGGGTCTGCGTGTCCTCATACTGGGGGAGGGGGGGTCACAGAGGGCAGAGCGGTCACATTCACGCACATAGAGGCCATGCAGTGGGGCAAGAGGCCACTAATGCTCAGATTAGATAATAGGCAGGATTATTAACAGAGATTATGCACAGATAACAGGACAACACTGCTGAATGCCTTGAATGTGAGCCTGTAGTGGTCCACATACTGCCACTGTCAGTAGCTCTTCCGCAGAGAGAGAGAGAGAGACATCACGCACCTCCTTCTGCAGGCTCTTCGTCCGGCTGTCAGCCTGGGCCAGCTGGGTCTTCAGCTTGGTAGCGTCCTGCTGGTGCTGGTCCTGCATGGTGCCCAGCTTGTTCTCCAGGTCGCCCTGGGACTTCTCCAGGGCGCTGAGGCTGCTGCTCAGTGTGGCGCTCTGCTCCCGGGAGCTGGCACCCATGACAGAGCGGTTAGCATCGGGCAACCGACTGCAGGAGATCGGCGACTAGTGACTAGCACCCAGGGCGTGCAAACAATAGGCACAATAGGGTCCTGGGGGGTGGGGGCTAAATAGAACCCTGGGCGGCCTAGGTTTGAACACAGAGCCTTGGAAAAGGGCTTCCAGGTTAAAGAAACGGAATAAGGGCAATTTTGGGTGCCGTGAAGGCAGCTGATCAAAAACTCACTCACTGGCGATGATAACCCTAAAGATCGGAAGAGAAACCCACATTCAGACCCCCCGTTAGGAGCATTTTTACACTCAGACTAGGCTTTGAAAACCCAGGAAGTGCTATTCTATTCTCAAGCAATTTTGCAAAGGCCCAGGGAGAATACGCAATGGAAAGTCCCCTAGGGCGTGTCTGGCTGTTCGCCCACGGCGTGGCTGTAGCACCTTTATTCTCGCCCAACAGTGACGACTGGATTATGGTCTCTGCAGTGCACGTTGGGAGCCATTTAGCTAGCAGCGGCTGCACAGGCTCTGTTACAGCAGACATCCAGCTGTCAAATGACCTGCGAGCGTGGGCTGAAGCGGCACGCTGGGGGAACTCCCCACACCACACAGGTGTCAAGAGCCCAGCCCCAGATGAACGTGTCAGCACAGAGCCGACAGAAAGCAAACTCATCGCTTGCCTTTACCGAGAAGGCAGCGCAGTGCACACGCCTGGCCTTCTGCGAGGTGGGCGGAACTAATCGCTTCAAAGTCCCGTGTCAGTCAAACCATGGAGCATTTGAACACATTACAGAACACTGAAAACAGAAATAATTACATCTACATCATTAGAGGCTAATCAAAAACCCATTTGTAGAATTTAATTGGACGAAATGCACTACAATGACCACCTTTGTGTCTAAGTAGATTCACACAGGGGCGATGCATTTTCAGGAGTCAAATGAGCTGGCGTAACGGCAGAACTTGATGTTGGAGTGAAATCAAAATTCCAGCTTAAGTCTTCAATAAAAGGGTGAATGTGTTCTGGCTGTGTGTATTAATTTAGGCTAATATAACTTCGTACAATAGCCCTTTAACCAGAAAGGCCGGTGTTTTGTCCTTTTACACTAGGCTGTTGAGGTTGAGAACTTTGCTGAAGGATGGGGTCCCTGGATGAGATGTACCATGGCCTGGGTAACCAAGGGGAGCCGAGTTGAGTTGAAGATGCCCACCTGTCCAGCTCCATCTCAAGCTGGTGCAGCTTCTCCAGGAGGGCTACCTTTTCAGAGCGCAGAGCGCCACACTCCTTCTGCAGGCTGGTGCATTCTGTCTGCAGCTTCTCTAGTTCGCCTGTGAAGACACATGCAGAAACTCCTTCAAACCGCACGCTCTACTGTACATTAGTAACCCTGGCACTTTGCTCTCCAAACCACCAAAAAACTGCAGGTTTCTGACCGATGCTCGATTTACTGCTAACATCGGGAAGCTGTCCGAACTAGATTACATTTAAACGCATTCATCCAAGAAGACCTCTGCCCCGAAAACGGACCCTGTTGTATCGGACGCTATCCACGAAACATTAAAACCTAAAACCATCAGACCCAAACGAACAGACAATTGATAACACGTGTCCCGTTTGTCGTCAGTGTGAACATAAAGTGGCCCCATGTAATGGGATGAAGTCCATGGCTAAACAAGCCAAACTCGTGTCGTTCCCCCCCCAGCGCTCGGCAAAGCACGAGCGACGTCTGCGTTTTGTCAGCACCTCCAATCACAGCCACTTCCTGCTGACGAAACACGTTAAGGTTCTGGAGCCGTGATGGAATCCAGCTTCACCTTGCTCGATGGGCTGATGACTGATGCCGTAAACCAATTTTATCGTATTACAGAAAAGGCACCGCTACACGTAATTAGCAGGAACTGTTAATCATGGTAAAGTATAGTCAGCAAAATCGTTTTGAAAATATATAACTAAAAAAGGTTTGTAGAAATGTATCAGTTATGTCGGGCACTAGGGGAAAGACCGTAGGCGTGTAAAACGTTAATCATTTTAACACTGTGGTAACATCCTGAAAGTGAATGCAATACTTTCTCTGTCTTATTTTAACATCACAACTTATTTTTTAATGTATATTCACGAGTCCCAGCAACGCGTTTTAGTTTTTCTGGTCGGATTTTTAAACGTGCGCTCTGTACCAAGACGCAGTGGAAACGCAATGCTGTAAACTTGAGGGTAGGGTAGAGCAAGTCACCTCTTAATATTGGTTTACGGTGGGCATTTTGCCGAGCGTTGCGGGATTACAGATAAAAAGATCATGTCTTTTAAAGAAACAAATGAGTGCTTGTGACAGGCCTAACAGGGCTCCTCTGTACCTTGTAGCTGGGCAGCCTTCTCCCTGTGCAGGCTCTGCTGCTGGAAGCTGACCTGAAGGGTGCCAATCTCCAGCTCGTACTTGGCGGCTGCCTGACGCCACTTTTCCAACTCGGTGGTGACGGTACCCAGGTCCGCCTGCAGGGCGGCGATCTCGCGCTCACGCTCAGCCGTGCTGGTCTCCATGGCGTGGCGTAGCACCAGCACCTCCTCCTGGGCGCTGTACAGCTCCTCCCGCGTGCCAGAGATGGCGCTCTCCTTCTGCTCCTGCAGGACGTCCATGTCCGCCTGCAGCTTCTGCAGCTGGGCTGCGCACACAGAGCGGGGCGGGGAAAGCCTTGGTGACGAACGGGCACTGGGCCAAGCTTTTAACACTACAGGGTCACAAAGACTAGTATGTCGCACAGGCACTTCACAGAGACTCTGCGCACGCACACAGACAATGACGCAGTTCACATGGAAACGGCTGTAGCCAAGACCCACATCATCTGCACGTGTCCGTCATTAACTCACCTTGCAGGAACTGGATCTGCTTGGCAGAGTCCTCAGTCTGCTGCTTATTGGTCCTCCTCTCCTCCTCCAACAGAGCTGCGACATGAGAGAGACGACACCTCACAGCCACCGCCCAAACTTCCCTTTCCTCGCCGAAGTTTCATCTCAACACCGTTTTCACCACCGAGTCAATCCCTACCTTGGAGCTCCAGACATTTCTGCTTGCCGGTGTTGGCGAGGTCCTGGGCCTCCAGGAGCTCCCTGTGCAGGTGCTGGATAACCTGCTCCGTGTCGCCGGGCTCCAGGTTGGCCCGCCGCAGCTCGTCTGGGGGTGGGAGATCGGGGCGAGAAGCCGTTTGTCAGTGGGAACATTTTGCAAGATCGACATGCAGGCCTTCTGATGACTTGTGACACAAAAACGGTAGCAACCCTTTGCAGATCGTCGCGGTAAGCTAAGTTTTGACACTGACACAATTGACTGCCTGCCTGATCTAGGAAACAAACTTCGGCACCTCATTTTCCAGAGAGGCGTCAGCTACGCTCAGGCCAAGATAAACAGTGTGGAGCCAGTACAGAGGCTAAGGCTAACCTGGAATCCCAGTAAAATGCTACATGAAAGCCGCTGGTGTTAACGTTCCACGGCAATAGACAGACCGCGACGTGCGATAAAGCTGTCAGCACGCTAGGTGCCCGGGCGTTATGTTGACCAGTGACCCCATTCTGGGGAGGCCCCTGGGCTCCAAACGCCTGTCGGGCGGCTCGGCTGTTCAATGGAGACTGAGCGGACCTTTGTGGTTAGTCTATATCTAATCTCGGCGTATTACTTTTTAAAATAACTTAATTTATCAACTTAACTTTAAATGCGACACGTTTCCCATTGAAGCACAGAGCAGACCAACAGAAATCCTTATTAAACTCCACACACACATACACATACACGGACACACACACACACACAGTCTGAAGACGCAGACACTGAAGAGGTCAGAATATAAGACACAGCAGTTCATCAGCCTGTGATCAACTGCGATTGTCTGTCTGCCCTCCTCAAATCCTATACATCACTCTCGGAACACAGAAGCCATTTAAAGTTGTTTTATAGAAGGCATTCGCAGACTTGACAAAATGTAAACCTGTGCTCCCAGGATTCTGCATTGTACAGTTTTCAAATAATTTGGCTTTGTACGAGTGATAACTGTTCCTCATAGTTCGGGACGCTGCGTTTAGTATTCAGAGGTGGCAATATTAAACACAGTCAGCTAAGGGCTTTGGATTTCTGCTACTTTCCTGTTTAATAGCTATAGTTTAACAGCTTAACAGTTTAACAGATTTTTTTTAATTAGAAGACTTCCTGGAGTCATTTTTTAACTAGCGAGAAAAGGTTAGCCTTTTTGAAATAAAAGGCTATATATTGTGGCTGTATCTGACGCGCAATGGAAAGTCTGATGCACTGAACACTTGTACCGATAAAGGGACCGTGTGCTCCTGGAGTTTAAACAGATCCTGGTGACAGTGCGGAAATGGAATTTGACATCCTGTCTCCCAAGTGTTCTGGAACTGCTTTTAATGAAAAACTTCAGTCTTCTCTGACGCAATCTATATTGGAAGGAAAAAGAAGACTGAAGACTGGAGGGGCAGGGGAGGGTGGGTTGAACTAAAAACTATTAATAAAAACAAAAACCGCTGGTACCCTGGTGGGCAAGAGCCTTCCAACTCCAAAAGAGTGAGAAACGGTGACGCAATCTCTCTGGGCGCAACAGGGGTCATTTGTAAGGAATGCAATGTCGCGCAGCCGTAACGGATTTCCAAACGCTGTCGGTGGCAACCCTTAAAATCACACGCGGCGATTTTGTGACCCCCGAGGGGACTGCCACCCCCACCCCCACCATGATCACGACGCCACGGAAACGTATAATCGTGTGGTGTGGACATCCGGCATTGGGGAATTCTCCACCAAGCCAAAACCAGTAAATGTCACCTCCTCCCTCTCTGCTGGGCAGATGTTGGCGCTTATGTTGTATGCCGTTTTAGACTCCCATCTTTCTTTTTTGTAGTCAGCTTAAGAACGAACAGGGTGTTTACAGGGAGGCCCACGAAAGGACCAAATACATTCTCATGAGGCATTCTCCAGCGCCATACTGTCAGTGCACTGGGGCATTCTCCAGCTCTCACAGCGCCATACTGTCAGTGCACTGGGGCATTCTCCAGCTCTCACAGCGCCATACTGTCAGTGCACTGGGGCATTCTC
>JAOVYW010000101.1:1653244-1665892 GCA_025775045.1 Hiodon tergisus
CGCGCAGGAATTTCCACTGCGTTTTTGATTTGCATTCATCCCCCTGCTGTCAGGAGCACTGAAGAGCATTTCTGAAGGAGTTTGTAATCAATTAGTGCACCCCGTCAAATCCTACTCACAACAAGCTGTTACTAGGTCTGCCTAAAAACATTGAAAATGCCATTAATCAAAAGCCAAAGTCTCGTCCCCACGTTTGTTCAGGCACAGTGTTAAAAGGGTTTCCAGAATGTCACAAAAACACTCCCGTCAGTATCCAGATTTAGACGTCGATTAATTACAGGGAGAACAAAGGCACTGTTATTCAGAAGCCTTTACGTAAGGTTATCATAATCTTGGTTGGCTTAAATAGAAATACAAACCATCCCTAATGGGTTATTTTGCCTTAAGAAGCCCGGAGGATATCTGCCAAATCTCGTGAGAGGGTTTCTGATGCCATGCATCTTCAACCTTATAAAGCCACGCAAAAGTTAGGCGTCCATTCTCCTTTAGACTGAATAGGCTCTGAGAGCTGTCGGCGCCAGGATCCAACACCCACCCAAAGGGGTGGTTTTGGGACAGAGTGCAGAGGGCACCTGGCATGCACTGTGGCGAGCCCAGTATCCCAGCTGGTCCAGAGTGCAAGGGGCCCACTTGGATTAGCAGAAGAGGTCATCAACATGTGGGCCAGGTGTGATGGGCATGCCCCGGAGTCGACGGTGGGCTTCTACCAGGGCTCCCACGTTACCGTCCGCCCATGACCCATGATGACCCCGCTCGGTCAGCAGCCAAAACCAGCCGTGCGCCCAAGACAGAGTCATGTGAAGCTCCGAATCCTCCACCTCTGAAGCGTAGAGTTCTGTAAAGCCCGACCTGCAGCCATCTGCCAAACGGACGCTCGGTCTGAAAAGTCTACACGGGTATCGCGCTGAGGCCTTCGCAGAGCTGTATAAAGAGTTTGTGTGCAAAAACTGCAGGAAGAGGCCTTACCTTTGAGTTCCTCGGGGCTGTCCAGGCTGATTTCCTCAGCCGTCTGGTTATTTTGGAGATGAGCATCAATGACTTCTGAAAGTAAAGATACAGCGCAGCCTCACCTTACAACACTCCTCAATGTTATCAAACGGTTTCCAGTAACGGATGGTTTGTATGACTGAAGGCCTTCTGCCAAATGAAGACGTCGTGGGCGGCCATTGACGATCAAGCAGAGCGCGGCGCATGTCGAAGAATTTACTAATACCAGAACAGCATGAATGAAAACGTATTACTCAATAACCCACAATAAGGGATGGTATAGAGGAGTAAAATACTGATCTAACTTCCAACCACTGACCTTGAAGGAATTAAACGCGACTCATTTCCATCTGGACAGCTCTAGGGATCAGGGTGTTCGTGGACAAGCCTACTTTGGCCAAACTATCATTCAGAAGTCCATCCCCAACCAGCCACGGACTGCGCATTATAAAGAGGGATCTCTCGTAAACGCACCCGCGTGGGGAAAGGCTAGCGGGCATTTTCAAGGTGCGCTGCCTGCAGATGGCGGCCTGTTAATTAACCCTGCTGCGAGAGGTTTTCTGGACAAAAGGCTCGAGGAAGATCAGGGTGTCTTACCGTCAAAGTTGGAGATCTTGTTCAGCGAGGAGTCGACAGCCTCTTTCAACTGCCTCACGGCTGTTCCAAGAAAAAACAAAGTTCTGTAAACACCGCTATATTTCATTATACCTTTTAAATTTTAAAACACTACAAAAAGACCTTTTCCCCTTGTCTGATATCTGACACTACAAGGAGAAGTAGTTAAGTTACAATGTTGGGTTCCTTAAGAAAGTCACAGCATGGAATTCTGGGATCAAAAACAAAAGGTTAACCGACTCCATTTCAACGGCACGAGTAGCAGTCATTCCAAATTAAGAAACGGGAAATTTCCCTAATATAGTATGACTAGTCACCTCACAATGGGCAAATGAGGTGAGCTGGACTCGAACCTTGAGAACTCCAGCTCAGTCTGTGCGGGTGGGGGGGGGTGGCCTTTACCAAGTCAACGAAGTTAGAGTTTTGCAGCCACTCGAGAAGGTCAAACTCAAACATGCATAAAATGTTTTTTAGCAGATAAAAGTTAGATCCATTGCTAAACGGTTTAGGGCAATGACAGAACTACATTTCACAGATGAAGTTCTTTTGGGGCGCGACACAGGTTGAGCATTGAGCAATTCTGTAAACAGTTTTTCTAAAAATGAGTGAAAATTCACTTTAAATAAATATTGTAAGGAAGAGGGGAATGAACTGCTAAAATAATATGTCAAGCAGCAGAAAAAAAACATTTTCTCAAACAAAAACGCGACGGCTTGGATCTACTGAAGTAAATCGCATCGCCAGTTGCAGGTATGTGTCCAGAAAAACGGAAACTGACTCATTGCACTTGCAATTCTTTAACCAGCAGTTTAACCAACATCACTCTGAGCAATCACAAATGTCTGTAAATCTCAAATGCAGAAAATTACTTTTTTTATTTCAAACAAAATTTACAGAATAACTAAGAAAGAAAAAATGGAGTGATTTTGCAATAGAATTTTCAATTAAAAATCAGAGCCAGGAATGATCAGCAGGTAAGGTGAAGGAGTAGGCGGCATGCAGAAATGAGTAACTAGCGTGAACGAGATTAAGTCAGCTTTTCTGTGACGCCACGTGAGTGGCTAATCGTTAACCAACTGCTGCTGTCGGGAGTTTCAAAACCGCAGATCGAAAGTAGCAACTTTAGCATCCCCGAGAACAAACACCAGATAAACGCTGCGGTCCAGAGTTCCTCGAGAGAAAAACATGCGTCATGCAGGAGAGAGAGAGAGAAAGGCCCCCATGCGCCACCCACAGAGAAACGCAGGAAACCGGAGCCAAAAGGTAAGGGCGTCGAGGGGCGTCCGCGTAATGTCCAAAAGCCCTCCTCTCTCCTGAGTGGCATCGGCAGCTGAATGTCAAACCTAACCCTGGCAGCCGAGCTTTGGTCACTGGCCTTCACTGGCTTGTGAAAATGGCACTTCTTAAAAGGGACAAAATAACCATCAGTGATTCATAGTTATTCCTGACTACTACCTAATTGCACATTGCAGCCTTGAACATAGGACTAAAGATAAAAAAGCGTACACTTTTCTGGAGGGAAAAAAAACAACTGGGTGAGGGAGGCAGAGGGCGTGATATTTAAAGCCTAGAATCAAGATTTTAAGTCTGCGTGTAACATCTAGGTCAGCGGCATAAGTACCCTAATTCGATCTGCTCCCAAGAAAGCTTGGTAAACTAGATCAGAGCTTTCGAATCTTCGGAGACCGGGGAAATTGAGTCTTCGCCATGCCTCGGTTTAAAAGCTCCCTCCAACGCCTTTGCTTGACGTTGTTCCTACGGCAAAAACTCTGAGCCGAACTCCTAAACTTCATCAACGGCTATTATCGTGCACCATTTCTATGCGTTGCCAAGAACGTATCATCACGCACGTGTATAAACCATATTCGAATAATCGATACGTCACACGTCCAGTGAAACAAACGGCTTTGAGAGGGAGCCACGTTAAAAAACGGTCCCAGGAAAATGACCCATCGCAGCGAAACGTAGCATTTTAAACACAGAAACTTATCTCTCGCAGAATACATAAATCAAGAGTCTTCTGAAGGGCTTCGCATTCAATTAAACCCAGTTGGAACGCACTCATCTTTGTCCCAGTATCTTTTATGACCGTTTCCCACCAGGGTTCGGCTTACACAACGGACAATGCTTTATTTACACGCTTCAACACTGGGCTCCTTTCATCCCGTGAGACAAGCGTTAATTCACTGCGTTGATTCGTCAAGGCCCGTCATACTCCCAGCAAGTCCGTTTCCATGGGGAACCCAGCCTGACGCAACAGGGGGATTCGGGTTCTGCCTCAGTCACAATGAAACTCCATCTCAAGCAGAAAATAGTCCGGTAGAATGGACATGTAACGCGAAGAACCTCGTGGAAAGGGGGGGAAGATATTAAAAAGTTATTGGCTTAAAAGGTCAAAGCCGGTAATCTCCAAAACCGTATATATATATATTGAGTGTCCACAAATAATGTGGGTGACCAACCACACACACACCCACCCATCTCTAATTACGTTTCATTGTGCAGCAGAAACAAACCTGAGCTGTTCCATTTGAGCCCGTTACGAGCAAAAGCAGATGGTATAGTGGGGGCTCGCGTGCCGAGTTGTCACACACACACACCAGGCACTGAACCCACACTGAACTCCGGACCCTCGGGTGAGTCACTGATGGCAGAACACACCGTTTAGGTGTGCAGATTTCCGCAGACACACTAGCAGAAAGAAGGGACAACTGTCTGTCCTGGACAGAGCCCAGACACTGAAATTGTGGCTTGCACGGTTTCTTACTGGTGTACACAGAGAGCCCTTGGAGGCCTATCGCTAGCCAACTTAAAGCAAACAATATTTTATAGACAAATTACAGGGGGGTGGGGGGGGCACATTGTCGACACAAGACAACTAAATTGTCTGAATAAAAGGATAGAAGAATTTCCATACAAAATGTGTGACAAGACGGGTGGCGGGGCTGGGTAAGATATTCACGTCATCCCAGGGAAAATAAAAATCTGCCCATTCAAAAAATAAGATACTCAAATACTTCCAAAGGGTAATGAAAGTCGATCAGACAACACACTGAATGACGGCACTTAAATTTAGCCTTAGAAAAACCACTAAAACGTAAAATATTAATATAAAAAATGCATGTCGATCACATCAAAATTAGAAAATGGAGGTAAAACATTTTAACGCAAATTCTAATAGTCCGTCGTTATTAGCACTATATAACCCAGGGGAAAGGTTTGTGCAAAATTGAGGTTTAAAAATAAAATAAAATAAAAACGTAGTTTTGGCACCAAAAATGACCTTTTTGGTAGCATTCCTTTAAAATGTATTTTCTGCCAGGTTTCGAAACCTGGCAGTATGGCCCGTGTCACGACGCAGTAGTTCCTAGTTACACATTGATCAGTGAATTATAAGTAGTGCCAACGCTCCTTCCAATGGCAGATTATTGGTCTTGGAGCAGGAAAAGCCGTGAGGTATTGTTAATTAGCTGGCTCCGGATCCGGATATTAGCAGATAAGCTAGCCCATTCGCTACCGCAGCGAAGACCAGGGCAAATTAGAGGCAGTGAACGAAGCTTAAATAACGCTTTTAAAAGTTCATTTCCAGCCCCAAGTGCAGTTCCGGTAGGGTCCGCGATCGTCTCCCCTCGCTAACCTGCCCCCCACATCGACACTTCAATAACAGTAGCTGGAGAAGATTGGAATGAATTCTGTGTACTCACGCTGGCAGTCAATGAACTGCTGGATAAAAGTGCAGCCCCCTCCACTCTTTAAAAGAAAGTGGTCTAACAAAGAAAGAAAAACCTTCCATTAAATAATCAAATTTGCATCCGACAGCAGAAACCCCCCTCCTCCCCAACCCGCCCCCCCAGAGTGATTAATCGTACGACATGAGGAATATTAACGGAAGCCAGATCTATGGGTTAACAACATTTAACAAGACCAGACAGAGATGCAAAGGCCAGACGAAGACAGACGGACAGATGAGGGCTGAGGGCTGACCGCTTGGTCGATGTTCTGGAGACCCTTAACTAGACAAAAAGATCAACTAATAGGCGTATAATACCTACTATAATAATATCTCCCTCTACAGTCACGCAACTCACACGGTCTTAAGAGCTTATTCGCGTTTAAATCGAAACGTGTCCGTAAATACAAACGCCTACTAACACTCAACTAATGAGTAACCACCAAATGGAGCTTTTCTGGAAAGTTCCAGCAGAAAAACCGTCGTCACCTGAAGAACTTGAAATCGGAGCTGTGAGAGGGGGACGGGTGGCGTGCGGCAGGAACCCTGTAAAACACTAGCTGTAACACGCGGGACTTCACTCCCACAGGGGGCAGGTGAAGGGGCACAGACCCTGGCACAGGACTTCATCTCAATCCTCCAAGCCACTTCACTGTGTGAACAAGGCTACAACCCTTCCTTCTCACCACCAAGGACACAGCCTAGTCCTGTCCCAAGACTGCATCCTGTATCTACGCCTTGCAGAAGTCACAAATTAAGCCCATGTTTCTTATGTCGTAGAGTTGAGAAGTTTATGTCACAGGTTGATATATTTTTTTATCCATTTCTCAGTACTGTACAAGAGGCTGACTGTATAGGTCTAAACCTGAGCAGAAGGAGAAGTTCAACAAAAAAGGTACATGTAACGGTTAGTCCTATTGTTCAGATGTGATAACCGTTTTATATTCAAACTCCATTTGACATTTTTGTGTCACCCTCAGCAAAACGTATTCTCGACTCCAGTCAACGTGAGAGCAAGTCTTATGTAAAACGATGTAAAACAAGTCCCCTCTAAGAGGCTAGCTACAACCTTTAATTAATTTGTGGTTCTTATCCTCAGTTCACTATAGTGGCATTAATTACTCCGGGCAGCATCTGACTAAGTGAAGGAAGTCACTTCAAGAAAAGCAGATGTGCAAATTTCATGACTGCCTGTCAAATCAAGTCATGTGTTCACTAAAGCAAGACCCGAAAGTAAGATACATTTAGCTACCATGTTGAGGTGTTAAATTAACACCTTTGTGTAATAGGGATGGAGGTGGGATTTACATGCTTAGTCATCATACATTTATAAATCAATAAAATTTGAAGTGCCTTGAAACCTCTGCTGGAGCTGCTGTGGCGTTAATAAATATAGAAGTGAAAATCTGAAGAGCTCATTCAAAAGTGTGAGATTATATGATCTTTTAAGAAATGTATAACAGGCCAAGATTTGAAAATGCCATTTTGTTACAGATTTTCATGTAATTATTACTTGCCATCTGAGAGTCTAAGTTTAATAACTCAGAAATGCCTACAACATGGTTAAGGAAAAGAAAGCCGAATAAAACGGCCACTGTTCTTTCATACGTGTACAATATAACCAATACCGCCCTCAGGTGGTGATCAACTGAATTGCTCAAACGCCTAACACTGAATTAGCAAGAATTTGGGTGGGTCTACGATTTCTCATTGGTCTCTTGCATCAGAGCCATAACTGATCCCGATAACCGATATCACGTATCCGTCATCTGATTTTAGCCTTATTGAAGGCAAAAGTTTGATCACGATACTGAAAAATAAAAAATTTTTAAAGACGTTTTTTTAAATAAAAGAAAAAAGGCATATTTTCAGGAGGACCATACAGAAAATGAGAAAATGAAGGCATTAGGTTAAGGTTTAGGACAATTTTTTTAGGTAAGCCGTTATATCTTTGTACATAATTCAAGGCTCAATTAATTTAGAACGCACTTCAACAGTTCAAAGACTAATCCTGAAAAATCCTACCAGGCTCCTTAGATCACATATTTTGGGAATGTTGGGAAGCCCATATTTCTCCCCCGTTTAGCTCAACGGTTCTCCAGGTTTCTCTGGGTTAGGGCGTCATAAATAGCGTCTCCTCCCCCGAAGACCATAGTTCTTTTCCCACAACTAAGTGCAACGAAAGCCTTCTGAAGCGTTCTCAGTTCGGCGATACTGTGCCTACCGTTACATACATCAGCTTTAGCGTATTACCATTTTTATTTTTTTACACTATTACACTACTGGCCCAAAAAAATAAATATGACTTCCCTCATTGTTTCAGACAAATTTTAGTCAAGCTACCTCCATCAAGGCAGGGACTCAAAACAACAAACAAAGGTGAAGAGTAACACACTTAATACCTGCCACTTAAATCAATAACGACAAAATCCACAGCGCTAATCGCCCTTGAACACACTGATGGCCCTAGACGCGCCCCCCCTCAACACTCAACTCTGGACGAAGTTGCCTTCCCTGCAGAGGTCAGAGCAGAAGCGAGGCTGAGTCAGACAAACGATACAGAGGACATCAGGCAACATGAAGTGAGCTCACATGCCAAATTAGAGGAGAAAGAGCAGGCGAGCAGAGGTTAGCAGAGACGCTAATGGGCACTGGCGGATCCCGGACTCACCTAAACTGTTGTTTTCCTTTATGCTTTTCTCCTGAAGTTGTTCTAACCGGACTGTGAAACGACAATGAGAGAATTTGGAGAAGCCAGAAAGAGAGCAATCCCGCTCGTACGATAAACGTGAAGCACCGAGTCTGGTGGTGGGGTTCAGGGCAGCGAGGAGCGCGAGCGGAGGGCGTTACCTTGCAGGGCGCTGAGCCGCTCGTTGGTGAAGTCGTTGTCGGCCTGAAGAGCCTCGATGCGCGCCTGCAGGGCCTGTTCCTTCTCCTCCATCTCGTCGATGCAGAGCTGAAGCTCCCGCTTCTCGTTCTGGCCCTTCTGCGTCAACTCCTCCTGGCGCCCCTCAGCCAGCTGGACAGGCACAGCGAGCGGGTCAACGGGGGAGAGACTGCGATAGCGAGGCTGACGCACGTATCTCTGTGACTACAGCTCAACCCTACCCTCCTCTCACGGCATTGTGCCCCTTTCTCTCTCACGGCATTGCGCCCCTCTCTCTCTCTCTCTCTCTCCCTCTCTCTGTCTCAAGGCATTGCGCCCCTCTCTCTGTCTCAAGGCATTGCGCCCCTCTCTCTGTCTCAAGGCATTGCGCCCCTCTCTCTCTCTCGGCATAGCGCCCCTCTCTCTCTCCCTCTCTCTCTCTCACGGCATAGCGCCCCTCTCTCTCCCTCTCTCTCTCTCAAGGCATTGCGCCCCTCTCTCTCTCAAGGCAGGTACAGGGATATTTCTTCCCGGATGCCTGCCTCTGTGAAGGCTCCGGGGTGGGACGGCACACTTGCCTTGATTTTGTCCGTAAGGTCCTTAATCTCGTTCACCGCCCCGTTGTACTTGTTGGCCAGCTCTCGCAGTTCCTCCTGGGTGCGCTCATTCATCTCCTTCAGGTGGGTGCATTCATCTTCCGTGTTACTGAGACTTCTCTACGTTGTGCAGAGGGGGGGAAATCAAGGGTTTAGCCAACACAAGGCAGAAAAACAAGGCACCGTGTGTGGGCACCAGGCAGGACGTCCCGAGCTCACCTCCACTTCGGACAGCTTCCTGACAACCTCGATCTTCTCCTGGAGAACGCGCCTCAGGGACTCTTTGGCAGTCGTTTCGTAGTTGTGTTTGTCCTCCTGCAAGGCCACCAGCTCCTTGCGGATGCTGTCTTCCGTCTGGTTCTGAACACGTGGGAGAAACCCTCACTGTAGACCCATTACCTCTGGGATTAATTTGCATGCAGATAGGGGGCCTGCATATCTGTCCCCTTCAAGCGGCCGCCCGGAACAACTACTTACTTTGGAATAGGCTTGCAACTGGTTCCCCATCACCTCCAGCCTTGAGAGGAGCCTGTCTTCGTCTATCAAAGCCTGTGGGAGGTGGATGGGGCGGTTAGCGGTTAAAACGGTTAGCGGCGCGCACTGTCAGGGCGGCTAGCGGCGCGGCTGGGTACCTGCCAGCTGCTCTCAGAGGCCTCCTGTGTGCTGGCCAGCAGCCGCTGCAGGGTCGCCAGCTTCTGCTCCAGCATCTGCTCCCGGTGCAAGGCCTCCTGGGAGACGGGGGGAAACCACACGCTGCAGTCAGGGGTGCAGTGGCAGGCGCAGGCCCAACGCAAGCCAATTATACACACGTTTCTTAAATCCTGGCTGCAGGAATAGCCAATTCTCACACTTTACGGGTTGTTGATCTCATTGCAAATAGTAATTCCTGAAGCAAGACTTGATGTCGCACCCTTTTGCTTAAGTTCCATTTTCACATTTTTCTGAACCCATTATTGAATGTAACGCAGGCAGTCACTTGCTTATGTATGAATGTAAGGTATTCTATACTTCTGCTGAAAAATAATCAATGGCATACATTCTATTTCTCAATGGGTGAACGGCTCTAAATTAAGCTGTGTGTAATAGCTGAAAGATTACATTTTGCTACTGAACTGCAAGATGGGGAAAAAAGAAAAAAAGCATTTACATCAAACGGACAGTAGAGGCCAGTGTTGCACCATACCTGTAGATATTGGGATAGCTGAAATAGTTCCTGAGAATACATACTGGGTGTATTAGCGGTAACCTGAAGGAGAGAGGACAACGCTGTCAATCAGGATTCATTTACAAAATTCCCATCGCCCCACCAACGGAGGCAATAAAACAAAAAGATTCTACATTAAAAACGGAGAGACTACAGAGACAAGCTACAACACCATTTTGGAGAGCGATACTCCGAGGAGCTGAGCGTGTGCGTTTGATCTAGTACAGAAACGGGTTGAAGTACCTGCACAACACATTGGCGGCGGTAAGCAAGACGGATCAGCACAAAGCATAAGCCATGTCCCTTTAGTGCCATATATTCCTTTTCACCCATCTAACCTGGCCATGACAAGGGATTTAGGGTTAGGGGTCTGCGGGGATAGTCATCGGCACACAACCAAGACGGGACCTGGAGTAGTTTTACGGACGGCGAGGGTTACAGGAGGTGGTGCACGACCCCCCCCACCCGAATGCTGCCGCTTTGCGCAAGGCGGACTGAACGCCTTTAGGGTGTGGAGAGGATGTCACGTGACATCCAAACTTAAAAACGTTTGGCCTAATTTCCCCCGCCCAAGCCAGGTGCCGGCTCTCGGACGCGAGAGCTTCTGTCGCCATTCAAGCCCCGATGACCCCGTCACTGGATCACTGGATCCAGGTCTGTCCGGTTCACGGCGCAGGGGAGAGGGGTTAATGAGCAATAAAGACGGTGGTTTGAATGGGGCTGGACGGACATCGGCTTTTTAAGACCCTTCATTCAGTGAACACCCAAAAGACTGTCTGGGGAATGTGAGCTTAGAACAGGGAGAGGAGCTGTAATTAGATTTCGGCCTGCTCTCCAATGAGATTAACGGTCCCACGCAGAAGCCTGCGCCGCCGTCCAAACTTTAAAGAAAGACCCCTCTGTGCGTCCCAGAGTGCTGAGCCCCCCACCTCCCTGATCACATGCCACATTGGTTACCATCTGGTATCCAGGGACGGCGGAAAAAAAGGTAACGATTAAACCTCATTGGCCGAGCTTCCCCGGAGAGGCATTATTGGTCTATAGAAAACAGGACCACCAGGAACACAGCGGGTTCTATATACAGCGACTGCTGATGCCATTCGCCCTGCATTAAAAGCAGGGCCCATTTGGACTGCCGGTCAGGAAGCGCCGGAGCGAGCCGCGCAGGCGGCGACATTGGCATCAAACGGGGCGGTTTTAGCACTATACAATCTGACGGTGCGGAAAGTTCCATACGCATGTTCCAAAAAAAGACCAGGCGAGCAGCAGCTTGTGCGTCTCATTCAATCAGAAACGAAAGCACCGTCTCAAAGGCCAATGGCGGCATGCAGACGTTACGGGGGGGGCTCGCGTTTCAGGGTTACGAGGGGGGGAATTCTATACCGGAGGAATTCAGATGTTCTTAAAAACACGAAAAATAGGAAGGGTTACAATAACTCCTGGGGAAAACCAAGGCCTTTCTGGAGCTTGAGTAACTTTTACCACTGGTTAAAAAAAAAAAATATATATATATATATATATCAGGTGAACTCATTCACACCCCACTACCCTCCTGCATGCTCTGAGCCCCGTCCCCCCCACACACAAACACACACACACACGAGACGAGAGGGGAAACCCAAAGAGTTCCTTACCTTATCCACAGGAAGTGGCAATGGTGCTTGAATGACACTAGAAGGAAAACAAAAGCCAATAATCGATTAGATGGAGGACGTATTAAACAGGGGCAGACTTGACAAGGCGGATATGAAGATCAGGCAGGACATGAGACATTAACGCGCGGGACTTGGCGTCAGAGTTAAGACGGGACGGTTTGACTCGCGGCTGTCTGTTCCAGAGGCGTGGCAACAACTTAGCAGCGACTGATCAGGCCATCACCAGAGGTGAACTCCGTCACCTGATCGCTGGCATGGCTAAACCGCGCCTCCTCTCCGCTACACCTCCACTGAAAACATCCCGATCGCTGGCATGGCTAAACCGCGCCTCCTCTCCGCTACACCTCCACTGAAAACAGACTACCATCTACCTGAAAGCAGCCGGCTCTGCTTCGTCACTCACTTTACAATGTACAAATTCCGCTGTGTTGGAACACAGAAAGCACCAGGTCCAAGCGTCTGGGAGGCAGCGGAAGGTGAGGAACGATCCGACCTGGGGCTGGATGGTGATCCATGAGAAGAGAGATCGTAGAAGGCAGCCGAGATTCCCACAGACGCAAACAGGAACCACTCAAGCTCCCTTCCCTAGTGTTTAAATCCCCACAATCAATGACCTTCGTCCTACAAAAATTTGCCTTTCTCTTATCAGTCTTGACAGAAGAGTCATAAATTTACACAGCAGAGAAGCATTGCACAACTACCTGCTAGGCAGGCGAAAAACAGGCCAAACCTGCTTCAACAAAATGCCAGTAACACGTCAATATAAAAAATAATAACCTCACGTCTCAGCACATTGTACAATCCCGAGCAGGCATAATCAAAGGCAGCACAAATCTGGGTCCTCAGAACTAAACTGCTCCTTCAGCTTCAATTTAGGCAAAATTAAAAGAACTAAAACATGTTGTGTGACTGCGTGGGTACAGCTTTCACAGATTCCTAGAGACCAGGGATTTCATAGATACCCTAGTCTCAAACGCAGTAACATTAAGATACTG
>JAOVYW010000101.1:1682013-1693358 GCA_025775045.1 Hiodon tergisus
CCGACACAGCCACCGACACAGCCACCGACACAGCCACCGACACACAACTTAGCAAGCACCAGCTCAGCAGCCAGTGCAGCTTTGTTTGTTTTTAAACTGGGCATTTTTACTTAAGGTTGATTTGAATCAGCACGACAGTCAACAGTGAGAAACGCAAGAACAATACGAGAAGAGTAAAATTATCCAAACCTGATATACCTGGATCAAGCAGTTAGACCATCAACGCAGACCTGCGAGGGTGTCGCCCTACCTAATTACTGGCTAACGGCTAGCCTGCAGTCCGGTAACAACGTCTCTTTCACCACTTCCCACGCTGGATTACATAGACGGCCTATTTGGTGGAATCTCCCTGCGTCCACTTCAAACTATGGAAGAGTTGTGAAATCAGGACTCGTATCAATATTTTAAGTCACGTTAAACGTTACTTAGATGTAAGGCGGAGAAACTCTTAGCGTGTTCAAAGAGGTTTCAACAAGTCCTAACGCGTTTGTCTGTGCGTGTGCACACAAACATAAATTTCAGAAAAGCATAGCCATACTAAAAGCCATCAGTATCAAGGATTTACCAAAAAAAAATTAAAAAATCTACATTACACACACACACACACACACACACACGTTAACCTCTCTGCAGAGGGGTAGCAGCAGAAAGACTCAGACCTCTGAAAATGTCACGTCAGTGCATATAAACATAAGATACTTTGTTAAAAACAGCGGTAGTTAATGATTCATCCCCATGCCTTTGCATGTCGCAGTGGGCCGGCCCATATGACATACAGGGTTCACAAGGCCATTAGATAGAAGCAATATAGACTGCCACTGGGAGAGTTTGCCTCTCTGGCTTGTCGTTTCGGGGAAGAGCAGGGGGGTCGAGCAGCGACATCCTCACAGCTAGTGCACACTCCCACGGCATGTCCCACGATGAGACCGCTGTGCCGCCCCAAAACCGGAGGTCAAGCGTTCGAGGATCTATCAAGGTCGGCATAGCGGCCAGCAGCGGAACAGGGTGGGAGTCGGCCGTCGGCCATCAGGGCCGGTTTATGACCCCCCCTTCCCGCCCGCCCGCCTACAGTACAACTTTCCTAGAGCTTACCAGCCGGCTCAGGACAGCATCTGACCCCGATGCCCGTGACTGGGGAGGCTTGGCTGGCCCACTTTACCCAACTTGGCAGAGGTGGCGGCCGCGAGACCCATCCACCGTCGGCTCAGGACAAATTCCCTCAAGAAGCATGGCTTTTCCCCCAGGAGGCGACTGGCGCATTTGTCACTTCACTCTTTACTCTATGGACACGCCACCAGCCACCAGGACCAAAGAGTAACCAAACCCAGAGGTGAGGGGGGGTTACGTCAGAATCAACTTAATCCCTTTGTCCCCTGGTTAAACAATTAAATTCAACAGCTCTGTTTCGGTCTATTGAATGAGTGATGCGAGTCAGATATAATACATACATACACACATTTACTTTAAAATGTTTTCAACCCAGTATTTTGCGTCCGATAGAATCAAAACAACGATCTTTGTGTGCTGTAAAAACAATACAAACTTTGTTAATATATGTATGTAAACAATATTACTTGATAGCCACTTAACATGTATAGAAGATTTCATTTAAAAAATTTGATATCCTGTACAAGACCACGATATTTAACATCAGGATTGAGGCAGCCTGAATGAACACTAACTGGAATACGTATGATCGTGTTGACCACTTTGGACCAGAGGGTGAACTGAAGTCCTGTGGGATTCCTGAAGAACGGGACGGTAACGGGATGAAGTGTGAGGGAGCAGGACTGAACAGGAAAATTTGTAAATAAGCAGGCAGAAAAAGGCAGGAGAGAACTTCAGGTATTTTCATTAAAATAACCAGCAAGTAATGAGATAAGACTTGAATGTATGCATCAACTACGCAAATGCAGCCTTCAAACTGTCTTCAAGTAAATTTTGGCTGAACCAACCAAACCAAAGTTGTGTTCCAGCAAAATCTCAAAACCCGATTATAATCGAGTCGAGTGGCGTTTTTACATCCTGAGAGCAGAATAGAGTCGGCAAATCCCAAGAAACGTTAAGGGCACACAGGCATTTGGGTGACATATCTGTCCACCCCTCTTGGGGTATTCCCTTAAACCCCCTTTCCACTGGCATATCTGACCCGACCCGGAACCCACTGGCAGAGAGTGTTTTGGGGAGCCAACCCTGAACCAGACTGAATTACCGGCCCGGCTCCCAATATGATATTGTCTCGGAGTTGGGTGAGGAGTTAACCAATTTGAAAATTTAACTGACGCAGTTAAATAAATAAATGCAAATACAAATTACTGAAAAGGCAAAACTCAAATAATCAGGTTCCATCTGCTCCCGGCGGGGCAACCTCTCAGAGACACTTTGCGGTCTTCCAAGGGCATGCACACATCCAATTAAGTTTAAGATTGGGGTCTCTTTTAACCCGCATGCAGGCTGAACTGTCACGTCTTAGAATTTGTCAACGGACCAACAAAGATTGCTCCTGACAGGCTTTATTTATTCATCTTATTTAGTATCAATTTAAAATAAATAAAAATCAGAAAAATATTGGTTACCTACATTTCAACATATGCAAAATGCACTACTGCAAGTTGGTATAAATATAAGCCTCCAACAGCGCAGGCCCGGGCAGGAATTCTGTTAGCGATTAATAAACTTTCTTTTAGGTTAAAACAATACATACAACTCAACACTCCTAATCTGTACATCAACACGGACTCAGGAGCTATACAAACCCCGTCAAGGGCTTTTTGATACCAGAACACCTTATGATGCAGCCAATGTAATGTTGACGTCGGTTCCTGTGTGTTCATTTTGTTTGAATATGCTAGTTAAACCCAATAAAAATGTTAATCACTAACAAACAAAAAAAAACCCATAACAAGAGACTTTTTACGAAATACCTAGATTAGACCAGCTCTTTCCTCAATCTAATTAAAACACAGCCCCTCGTTCTCGGTATTCAAAAAATGCACACAAGGTAGCGCAGAGCGTCCAAAAGCTCCCAGAGGCTTAGCAGCAAAAGGCAAACGCAAGCAATTGGGCATTACACTGCTGTGTTAACCAATGAGGAAGAAGCTACTTTTTCATAAGGTGCTCGCATCAGCAGACCCAAGCAGTATCCAGTTTCCCTTCTACTGGCCCAGCAAGTGTAGCATATGATCATCGAAAATTACTATTACAGAGGGTAGGGTACAATGGTGACGTCGTACTGAAAGGGGGGGAAGAAAAAAAGCCAAAAAATTACCCCATGCTATCAGATAACCATCCCAGAAGGAAAAGAAAAAAAGACTAAATGCTATGGTTTGCTTGGTAAGGCACGCGGTGGCTGACAGCTCTCAAGCAACATGCGGAAATTAGTGTCACATGAACTTATCTTAAGGAGAATTATTAACCCCCCCCCCACCAATCTTCCCACTCTTACCCATTCTAAACAGAGTAACATCCTGTAAAGAATGGCAAAGCCCAGATAATGGGTGACAGTTAATTGCTGGGATTGTGCACGTAGCGGAGCAAAGGCACAATAGCGCAGAACGGCCCGTTTTATTTCCAGCCTGAAAGGAATGCTTATTAACGCCACACGCAGCAGCAATGTCCGATATCATGACGTGTCTTTTGGAGGACGTTTTAACAGGAGAACCCCTAGGATAGGCCCAAAACGGAGCCGGATGCAAGCCCTCGCAGGGGGCGTCGCTCTGAGCGGGACCAGTCAGCGCCTACCCTAGACAGGCATCTCCTGTCCTAGAGGGGCAGTCCTGCAGGTTTCAGAGTTACTCATTAACAATTTCAGTGGCGTGTAATGCAACTTTACGAATAATAATTTTATATGCCAATTAAAAAGCTGAAATGCATCTTAATCCAGTAATTTTCATTAAACTGGACGAACATAATAGTCAACACAAACTGATCAGATAACCAGTTATGAATAAAATATACATGTATATTTTCAGTTTTAGTCCAGTTAGTTACATAGCCAATTAATCATCTCTAAATGTAAACATGTAAAGCCCTGAACGGAATCACAAAATATGGAGCACAAACACTTCATAGGACAGAAACTCAACTGCTCCATGCAGAACCAAATATAGACGTGATAACTTTAACCGTAGGACTTTTCCCAAAGATGAAATCTGATTGATCCATTAAATTTTTGTTCCTTTCGCAATATACTCGATCAAAGAAGGTTGAATCAAAGGCATGTCTTGAAAGAACCAACCTAACAATATAAAAAGTATTTTCCATCTGAAATGTAATTTTACATGAAGAAATTGAACAAAGCCCTTACAAAGTGGTTAACAAACCACTTTACCTATGAAGACCATGAGACTGACTAAGGACATATTTTCCAACAAGATTGCTCTGACTGAAGAATAAAAGAAAAATCAGGGTGGCCTGTCAAGGATGGTTTTTGTAGTACAACGGATTGAGCGAGCGCCGGCATAATAAATCGTTGTCAGAAGTAGTCAGGATATGATTCTGCTTACCAAATGAAACAGCGTCTTTATTTCGAACAAAAAATTTCCAACATTAAAATAGCTTACCAATGTATGACCCATTTAAAACAATTCTCCTGACTTTCCTTAATTCCATTAAACCAGTCAAAACCAAGCTCTTAACATATTGTAAATGTGATTGACTTCACGGCCTATAAAGAGGCCTGTTAGGAGATCCCTTCTTGCTTAGAAAACTGCTCCCCAGCAAGATAAATTTAGATGTCACAAGTTAAACTGTATGTCACCAAGAATAACTAACATCCAGGATTTAAGCTTTTTAACATTTTGCAAGTAATTTCATTAACACGAATTACAAACTGAACTGAATCGCTTAACACTTGAATTCTTCAAACCTAAATTTAACCAGGAAGGTTTGGGTTTAAATATTAAATTTAACAAAGATCTAACCACTAAATCAGTCTAAATGCTGACTGTCACAGAAAGAGCTCATATGACAAGCTACAAAAGTAGAAAGATTACCTGCCCTACACAGGAGGCAATACCTTTCAGTCATACCTGCACACTGTACTATGCAAAAAACAGCACTGTTCCTATATCACATCAAAACAAAATGATTAGTAGGAAGTGTGGATGCAACAAAGTTATCAGGCAGTCTAATTGTAAATGGACTAAAAACTAAATCTTGCCTGACCCGAAATAAAGTACAATTTAGTAAGAATTATGCAAACTACATTTGTAGAACAGACAAAAAAAACTTAAATATTTACAAAGAAAATAAAAACAAAGAGGGAACCTTTCCACTGTTAAAGTTAATGATAATATCAGAAGTTTATATGATTATAGTATTATACCTGCATAACAGCTAGGTTTAAAAGAACCCAACTAGTCAAGGCAAGAAAAATAAGTTTCCAGTAAAAACCCAACGTTCGCTTTAGAAGCGATACAAAATGGTCCTGGCCATTGATGAGATTGAAGTCGGATAAGTTTTGACGTAACTTGGTTTTGTGTTGGAGGACTACACGAATAATACGAGTTGCTTCCAGGGACTCGTCGAATTGGGGATCAAGTCGATCCATGCAAAGTGGACGGCTCATTATTGGACTTGTCTTTCCTAGAACACCTCGGTTCATGTCTACTAACAGTGATGGCGGCGAGCTGCAATAACGACTACCTTGTTTGCTTTCATAATATATGTTATTTTAAAAGTGGCGCATACATAATTACTCCCTGACAGCACATATAGAACAGAATAAACGTGGATTCTCTTTAATAAGTTCTACGTTTCGGTCGAATTGCATCCATTATTAACAGATATTCCTAGCAATATGCGGAAATCCATGGGAAATACTGCTTGCTAAACCACATCACATCGAAAGTTGCGCTTCAATAGTTAGCCGTCTTGAATACCATTTAACCAAAAACATTAAAAGGTTTAAGGACATGCATTTTCAAATATTTATCGATGCAATTGTAGCAAGAGGGGTAGGCAGCCCGTAGTATTAGAATGAAGCTTACCATTCCATTTTCAAAAATGGCTCGAGGTAAGAAAACAGACCTACAGGTCTCATTATGCGTACGCAACACTAGCTTGTTCGACCTGTTCTGTATGCGTACCTAGCAGAGATTTTTTTTTTTTTAAACACCTACCTTGCCCGTCTTGTGGTCAAACCAGACGAGAGCATGGTTCCTCGACAACACCTTGCAATCGAATGTTGCGTTGTTCTGGGCAGGGCGACAACGAGCCACCGAGCGCCCGATCTTGACAGGTTCGTCAAGGTAGACATGGCGTTCCTGAAAGGGGTGTGAATTCGGGCGGCAGGTAAAAACGGCCAGAGCTGAAGGCATTGATGATGGTTTAGGAGTGTGACTCCAACCGGAGACGAACGACAAGGTTTCTTGATCCAGACTGGCAAACTTTCCAAGTGCCTTATTGACTAATAAGACGCGGAGACTAGCTCGATATTAACCTACTAGATTTATAAATATTCAGGTCCCACTCCTTTAGAAAAAAATACTACCACCACTATAAAAACACACACTGACAAACCTTATCTGAATTAACTAAATAGCTACATAACGTCTAGAAAAACGTTAAGTATTCTACGTCCAAGTCATAACTTTGCCCAGCAAGATTCTAAAATTGTCAAGAAAAAAATCCCGCAGCGTTCAATACAATGTCACAGACTTCCATAAGAAATGTAACCCTTGACCTAGCTTTCCAACTCGCTAGATATTTCCTAGGGACTCTTAATTCGTTAAATACTCTAAAACAGTAATTTTTAATTTTTTAGATTTATTTCACTATTTAACCCTCTCCAATAATAGTCATGGGTATTGACAAATCATCGCAAATGTAACTTTAGCTAGTTAGCGGCCTATGCGAGGGTTGGTGAATACACCTCCCCATTTAGCTAGCTTTCTAGCCAGCTAACGCTAGCTCCACACTTGCTTTGGCCAGCTAAAGCTAATGAGAAGACGAGTAGAGACCAAGCAAACACACCCGCCGCCACTGACTGAACATTTAGCACCTACTGGGTTCTAAACTAAATTACAGAAAAGAACCCTTCTGGGCACAACTCTTTGGTCCTTAGGTTATACACCTTACAATATAAAAACGCGGTCTGAAATATTCTAAAGGCAAATCCGCTTAACTACGACTCCCCACGCTGAAAGCTAACTAGCTAGTCGGTCTCCGCAAATTCGCCCTTTGCATTTTTTTAACTGTCACCATCATTTACCGGAACACCGAAATACTCTGAACTACACTTGTTACCTCACAAAAATTCCACAATTTTGATAAAGTTGCTAATTTCTGCCCGATTGGGCCTAGTCATAAATTAAATTTAAAATTCTTTCCCCGCTAGCCTTAGGGAGATGTGACTGAGGTTGCAGTCAGGCAGCAACACCGTGAACTTTCTGACCTGAAAATCAAAACAGATCCCCCTCCTTTTCTATTTTACAAGCAGACTCACGGAAAACCAAGACGTTCAAGCTAACACCACAAGCACCGCCTTATCCAAGCCGATCCTAAAACGAATTCTGCATTAAGCCATGGATTGTCCGTTTTCGGAAGTTTTAAGCCGAATCACGAAAAAGTCAGCCGGTTGTAGGTTACTGCCTACCCCGGTAAAATCGAGGACAAATTCGAACAACTTGTCCTCCTCCGCAAGTAACAGCCGCCATACTGGAAATGAAATACACACACCGGGATGCGACGCTGTGCTCGCGCACGCGACCAGCCCAACGCGTAATGAAGGGGCGGAAACCATATGTGACATTAGCACATTTTAGCCCAATCAAAAGATTATAATTAAATTTATCAAATAATTTGTAGTGGTTGTTTCTGCTATGTCCAAGTAGTTTAGGGTGAATTCATCTATATAATATTTTAAAATAAGTAAGTCAAATGCTTGGTAGTCCAATATATGTCATAGGTAAGGTCGAGTTCATAACTCTATATTCACGTTTTTGATTTATCTTTTGGAGCAGCCGTTTTAGAGTCTTATGGATCATGAGCATCCTCTCTCGGCTTCAGTCACAGTGCAGTTGATTTAACTGCGCTGACATCATCTAATAGCCACAGTGTTCTCGTATGGGTTAAGGACAACACATTTTTTTTAAATGTATGGCTTGTTATGTATGTATACTTAATGAACATATGTTTTGTTTTCAGTTCCCCCACTCTTTATTATTTAACTTCATTTATGAGTCCATACGTTTATTTTGCTCAAACGCTATTATTTTTACATTATACAAATGAGTACTGAGATGAGTAATAAAGCTATCTTTTAAAAAATTACCAATCATGGAGTGAGGTAGATGTTCATGATCGACATAGGTTGTTTTGCCTACCTGCTAAAACGTGCCGTTTCATAACAGCACTACAATGATTTTGACATTTAATGCATAGGAACCCCTTAATTTGGGACTAAAGCAGTGATTCCTTGAGGTGGAGTTTTATCAGTTTTACCCCCCTATGAATATAATTAAGGGAAAGAGGTGAATACAGTAATTAGGACTTTCGTTACTATGGGAAGAACCTTTCTTAGAAGGCCCACCCTAGAACTCTTTTGCTGAAGAGAAAACACGAGGGCGTGTATTTGAGTGAAACAGCTGGCATACCAAATAGAGCTGGCTGGTTAGAGTCTAATAGGGTCTTCAACCGGCTAATCTCATTGCTTTGTGTTGTGGTCTGAAGAGAATTAAGGGATCTGCTAGGTTTGATTGCATTAAATGCCAGAAACATATTTAGTGTACGATTTGGGTAATTTTTACAGAAATATAGATCAGGTTAGAAAAGAATGTTGCTCTCCGATTATGCTTCTCTCCTACATACGACTACGTCAAACATTTCACACTGATTGATTTTATACCAAATAAATAAAGCCCAAATAAAGGGAGCAACACTTAGGAAAATTGTACATTGTCAATAAAGGCTATTCCCCCCCAACCTCTGACTGACGCAGTTGTGCATATTTCGACTAAACAGCATTGTTTCTAAGGTTAAAAAGGGGACCGGAGTCTACAACAATGCTACATGTCCTCCCTAGGTCTTCTGAGGGAATATTGCCGTGGTTCATTAACCTTTCATAGGTAACATGATGTGACAGGGGAATGTAGGTTAAGTTTACTCATTTTGCTAATGAATACAAATGTTGGTTAGCTGGGAGCACAAAAACAGTACGTATGGTAAAGAGCAATTACGCATATCTGTGTCAGATAAAATACTTAAAGGTCTTCTATACGATTTTAGCTTTAAACAATAAGGGTGAAGAACAAAAATGAGTGGAGTAGAACTGCAGCAGAATTCAAATGGTAAACCAGATTATAAATATCTTTAGACGTTATTCAAATATTCGGAGCCATTTCATTATATTGTCTTTTTTTAAAACATAAATCGTGTCTGTATTTCTTCATGAATTCGTTTTTATTTGTTATGATTAGTTACTCAAATTACTCAAATCAGACTTTTCTTTAATTTATCTTTAGATCTTACTAATACATCTATCTGAACTCAAAGATAGTACTCCCACTGGCATTGATTTCCTCAACATAATCAACTTTTAGAAGAAAAAAGGTTATTATGATAAATTACTAGGGTGTTCCACTGAAACTGTAGAATAATTGGCTGCAGTCTCAGAGCTGTCAACTTTTCCCCAGACTCTTCAGTGTAATAGCTGAACATCTTCTCCACCAGTTGTCCTGGATAGGTTTGAACAATATTATTGATTATAACAAGGCTTAGTAATTGAATTGTAGATGTTCTCCTTCTACTCCAGATAGCTTGGGCCATCCTAGACCTGGGTTTTCTGATCTTTTCATGAACCTGTGTGAATCTGTCTGAACCGACAAGCTTACATCAGAGAAACACACCTGACATGCTTTTGCTTTAACCATCTCCCTGAACACCTATACCTGTACCTGCTTCTTCAGGTAAATACCTGAAAAATACGCCTGTGCCTTTACTACATCCCCCGTGCTCTTGCCCTAGACTAAGTATATCTAAGCTTTGGTGTTCACAAGCCTGGATTATTACAGTTTCTTGCTGGCAAGTATCCCTGACCGCTTCCTCCACTGGCCACTAGTCTCAGTGTAAGTCCCTTTCAGAATGCTTGCTACTGACATACAGTTCATTCAACTGTGCTGCTCCTTCACACCTTAGCTCTCCCTCTGACCCTACCCTCCTGTACCCACTGTCCAGCCCTACATCTGTACTTCTAGCAAAATTTAATTTAATCAGAGAATATAATTAACCACCATTATACACCAATATGCCCTCTTTATCACTAAACGGGAGGTTTAGTAAAACAAAATAACCCATAGATTATTAAACAAGACGGTCTTAGCAGCGTATAATAGAATGTAGGCCTATGTGTTTGACTGTTTTGATTAGTGGAATTAATTACGTATTAATGTTAGCATGGTATTTACACTTGGAGATATTTATGAATTCTTGGCATTTTCGACTGTTAATTCTAAATGATTAATGTGACGTTCCACTCACCTGCCAGCTTTTCAGTCTTCAGACTACCACTTAAACAATAAGGAATAAAGCAAAATTGCACTTGCAATTCATATTTATCCCCTCCTTGCCCAGTTGCGTCCACATTTGACATATCTTTGTCATTTCTGATTGCAAAACGTCAGGCATATTCGTGTTCATTTTATGTTTCGTGTCTCCATAGCACAGAATAAGCTTAAGAATGTAAAACATGCTATTGGGCTCAGTAATGCTGTTTAATTAATATGTAAAGTTACAAGTTCAAGAACTGCTATTTACAGTTTACTGCAAAGCACTGAAGTTAAGCCAATGAAGATTCACCTTACAGTGTAACCGACAGCATGTCTTATAATTTTCAGTTCGCTTCCGAAGAGTCCAGTTGGTACAAATGGATCGTTCTAATAAAATACTTTGGAACTGACGTTACATAAGTAAGTGGGTCTGTTACCAAGACAACGACTTTGGATGTCCACTGTCCAATATCTTAAATGTGTCCATTTATTTTAATTGCGTGATGTTGGTAAGTAGTATTCGCAATGTTTTTGGTTGTTATTTAAAGGCGATATTTATTTTTAAATAAGGTAAACGCTAGCCGCTGAATATTTGCCGGTGAATCGAACTATCAAGTCTCAGTGTATCAAGCCAACAGGTTTAGGCTAGTGTTATACCCACAGAAACAAATGTATTCATGTACTCATAGGCGATGAACTTTTGACAAGATTCAAAATTCATTTCCAAATAATTATGCTGTCTCTTTAAGAGGAAGCAGTTCTGTCGGGGTTGCCAGAGATTTCACATCACGAGCTAAAATGGTTTATTGCAGTTTTCACTTGACAGAGCCACTGCAGAAGAAATATAACAAAGATTTC
>JAOVYW010000101.1:1693458-1706695 GCA_025775045.1 Hiodon tergisus
AGATTTCTTAGTATTAATCACGAACTAATAGTTTTCCTTGATTGTATGTTTTATAGTACTTACTTACTTTTATTGAAATTAATAAGTTGTCTTTGGTTAAACGACTATAGTTGATTTTAAAGGCAATAGACAGTTAAGAGTACATTTTAGGCATTGTGAACAGCAGAAAATTGACTGAATTTCATTTCATTTGTCGCCTGCTCACGAATATGTGTGAGGAATGAGAAAAACAATCTGGCAACCGTTATTTACAGAACTCTGAAACCTACCCACGTTCAGCCCAGCAATGTGCTGATGTCGCGCGTATTACGTCGTTGTCCGGACGTTGCACTGTTTTAGCACCTTGAATTATTGTACTTGTATTTTAGCAGCTAAATAAAGAAAAGTATTTCTGGAGCTCGCTGGAAAGACGCATTGTATCACAGTTGCTACAAGTTACTAGTATGGCCTTGGAAGGTCAAGATGAAATGGAGGAGCAACTCGAGGATTCTGAAGACTTGCGAGAACGGGATGTCAGTATTTCCCCGGCGAACGAATTGACCGATAGGCCCGAGGAGGATCATGCAGACCCGCTACTCCTGCCGTGGGATCGGTTCTCTGCCTGGCTGCACTGTATATGTGTTGTGGGTTTTGATCTAGAGCTTGGACAAGCGGTAGAGGTAAGAACTGTGGACTCTTGCTAGCTACTTTTCGTAGTTTTTTAAGCATTGTTATGCTACAGGAGTCCGCGAAAGCGAAATAGCAAAATCACTTGAAATTACTCCTACGAATTCAAATACCATAAATATTTAGTTTAACGTGGATATAATCACGTATGTGTCTAACCCCCCCCCCCAATTGGAAGTAAGTACAGGGTTACATGTATCTGGCTAGTTTGCTGTCAGCGGGGGCCATGTAATAACTGTCTCTCGGGAATCGTCTGGAGTTGCTGATTTGATAACTAGATGGATCATGCTGTAAACATACTTGACATGTAAATCACTCAAATATCGTTTCGGATGCGCAAGAAAACTCTTTATTTAAACGTAATGTGTACATTTCCAATTCACGTATACGAAAATTCGTTTATACTAACTCGGGTTGGAGAAAACCGGCAGTTTGGCTCCTACTCTGGTTTGGCATGACGCCATGTCTTTGAACAGAATATTCCCACAGTCACAATGTTCAGTCTCCGTGTATGAATTATCTGAACACATATTTATAAATAAACGTGCTTTTAAAATTTCCGCGAGTGATAGTTAATTCCATTTATTTATGTTATCCTGGATTCCGAGCATTGTTCCCATAAAGTTTTCTAAATAAGTCAAAATCAAGCGATAGTGTGATTTAACCGGTCAAGAAAAACTTATGAAACATTAACTCCCATAGTATATCTCTCTTATGTTTCAGGTGATATACCCTCATCATTCAAAACTTACAGACAAAGAGGTCAGTATTGAACTGATGATGTTTTTTCCAAAGATTTAGCTGGGTGACGAAAATGCATTGCAAATGTTCTTTATTTTCTTGTTGTTTACAGAAAACAAGTATATGTTACCTGTCATTCCCAGACTCCAATTCAGGTAAATACTATTTCATGCCATTCTTTCATATGGTGTGAATGCTATTTAAAAAAAACACCTTACCACTGTTATTTTTTGGGGGTGGATAAGGAACCCCCCCCCCTTTAGTTGTGCAGTTACACCTTCCATGGTAAGACCTTTTCCGTTTCCCGGTTTATCAGTCTAGCAACTGTCTAGCAACCATGCTAGCTACATCACTACATCAGCCTGGCACAAGAAAGCACCTTGCTTTGTGGTCAAGGAAACGTGTCTAATGTTCAAGGTCTCTCTCCCATTCTTGATGCTTTATCTCGTGACTTTGTATGTATAGCTGTAGGTAATTGCAGGCCAATTTATTGTTGAAAATAATGTTTTGTTTTAATCCGAGGCGGTGAAGAGCTCTTTGAGATGCAATGTATTGGTTGTTGGAAAAGGCTGTGTTTTGTATAAGAGTTCGTCCAGCTATGGATTTTACACCACAATGAATGCCGATTTATAAATGGGTGACATCACTTTTGCTTGGCGTTCTTGACTCTTTGTGCTTAGCCTCTCCACTTTGAATAGAGGCAGTGAAGTCCACACACTACACTCAGGCGCAATATATTTTATTGGTCATGACGTTTTCGATCGGCAAGAATCGTGACGCAGATCTCAGACAGTCTTTAAGGAATCCGATAAACCCTGATTTTAATCTATGCTGTGTGATGATCAGTGTGTAAATACACTCCCACTACCTGAGTTTGTCTTGATGCTTTTCCTCGAGGACAGAAAAGCGACACTGCAGATGGGGAAAAAGCTCAGAGATGTAGATGCACCGTTCCGCTTCCCGATGACCTGGAACTTTCTCAGTAAAACGTAGTCAGCCAAGAGGTCCATAAATACCTGCGCTGCCACGCAGGGTCGGATTGGAGCAATACCTCAGCCAATGTGTCTGCAGAAAGGAATGCTGAACTGTTTATTTCCTAGGTCCTCCAGTTAAATAATGTCTGTGGTAAGGAACGACATGAAGAGATTATGTTAGATTTCACTCCCACCCGCTTTTTGTAATTATTTAATTTGCTCTCTCTGACCATGTTATTACTAAAGAAACTCTCTGAGTATTTGTCTTCTTTAAAGTAAGTTGAACTGTCCATATGAAAAGTCATTTATATTAATTCTTAGGGTATTCGGTGAATGTGGAGGGCTTTTATTTGAAACTCCAGCCCAGTTCATTAAGGATGAAATGACTTCATGCTTTTAAAATTTGTTCATTACCAAGAAGAAGTTTTATTTTTCTGCGAAGTAACTTGCTTATACTTTTAGTATAATTAGAAAGCAGGAGAGCGAGCGCAATGTCATTTCTGTAGCTAGAAACAAAGCTGTAATAGGAAACTTACATCTGCAGAACTGACAACTTCTAATTGTCTGTAGCCTCGTGGATCTTATTTGGTTCCTTAGTTTATCCCTTAGCAGTGATGTTAGCAGTGATGTTAGCAGTAATGTTCATCTTTTTGCCAGTTCCCTCAATGGGTGGACATTTTGCTTTTGGTGGCATGTTGTAATTTCTTTTGAAATTCCCACTGCCATTTTTCTTCTAAAATAAATAAAGTAACTCAGGGGTGGGAAAGACTTAAGTCCTCATTCGATCTAATTGGGTGCCAGTGATGTCATTGATATCTCTGTGTAGCCTGGCTAAAGGTGAAGGAACACCACGTCATAACCGTGTATCCCTGTTACTTATTTACTCCTGAATTTCAACGTCCTAGAGTGGGATCAAGATTTAAAAAACGGCCTGCTGGCCTTCCCACCAAGGGAAACTAGTGACGTCACCTTCGAGGAACGAAGGCCAGAGGCTCTCAGTGCATGGGAGGACAGTCCCGTTCTTGAGAGGCGAGAGAACGCTGCAAATTGGTGTTAAATTAGAGTTAGTGGGGGTCTAGCTCCGGGTGAGTCAGTGATCGTGACCGAGAGAAAACGCTGGGTGGATTGCCCCAGCTGGACGCCAATTGGCTCGTTGCAAACCGGCTTCCCCTGACGGCTCCGTGGGCGCCTGCAGGTGTCATGCCTCTCCTCCAATCAGTGCTGAATGCGTGCTGTGTGGTCTGCAGAGTGTAAAAGAGACGGGTGGCTTGAAAGTGACTGGTACCGGAGGGGGCCAGTCCTACTTGCGAAGTGCAAGAACCATTTGCATGATTTTGAGTTATGAGTTGGGGGTGGGGTGCTGTGGGCGGTGTATATAAAAAAAAGATCAGATTTAATTTCATTCCGTTTAGTACTGCAGGACTAAAAGTAACTGAAGCCACCTTTGTCCAGACTCCAAAGCAGATCAGTTTTAGTTCCGAAGCTGGTTTTATTTCATGCCATATGATGGAGAAGAAAAGGGGGGAAGCTAGGTCTTCTGCTTCTGCTGGAACTAGGGCTGCTGTGAGACGTCTTCCAGGTTTTCCTTATTCCTTTGAATTGGGGGTAATCCCAGTTGAATCCGCTGATACCAGAAGAGCACCGGCGAATGTGTGCTTTTGGAGTTTCGTGGCACCGGAGCTTGACAACGCGGCCGGCCTGGAGAGGGAAAGGGCTGAAATGGGCTGCAGGATCGGCTGGGTGGAGAGCGGCACGCTGCTAAGCAACGTGGGCAACGGGGCGTCGGTGAACCCTGATGTTTTTCACAGTGTTTCTTCCTCTGAGCCTTTCTTCCTAAATATACACCAGTGCATACACCCGCTCACGTGTGCCCCAGTGCTGAGGTTTTCCTTCTCTGCTCTCTCAATCTGTCTGCCCCGTTTCTGCAGGGCCTGCAAAAGAACATCACAATGATTTATAGTTGCTGGCCCACTATGCTGAGGTACTACTAAGCATAGACCTTATGGCGGCCACCGTGGTTTACACTGAGGGGGTGTTTGTTATTCCGTTGTGGGGCCGCTCGGCGAATAAGCGAAATGTTAAGAGAAGAGGAAAGGTACTGTTTACAACAAGGTTTTGTCGCGAAGTAAAACCGAATGTTGATATGGACCTCTGATGCACTTCTCTCGTGCAACGTCGTAAATTCTGCGCACTTGTATGTCAGCGCTATTCTCCCGCGTGTAATTTCTGCTTAGTCATTAGACCCCTTGCGTCCATGTGAGCCGCAGATACCGATCTGTTAGACTTCGGAGAATAGCTTTGTCTTATCTCAGTCGTGACCTTCAGGAAAAATGGAGGTTCGAAAGCAGACCTCATTGTTGTTATCGCTGTTGTCAGTGTTCCTCTTTCTGGAGTGCTGATTGGGCAGAGTCGGCGAGAAAGACGAGTGTGCCGGAAGAGGAAGAGGTGCCCTACACCAACCAAGACCTTCAGATGTTCAGATGCAGAAAACGTACACCTCTACGGCATCCTCACTGTTCACTTTTATCGATCTATAGTTATGTCCCCATGGAAATGGCTCGGCTGATTCTTGGTTCTTGCTTAGTTTTTGTTTTATTTTACCTTGCCTCATCATGCATCATGTGTGATGCTTAACCAATCAATCACTCTACAGGTCAGGCTTAGGAGAAAACTTCTCCACGACCCGAGATCAGGCAGATGTCAGAAGCTCAGAAGGACTAGTGCTGATGGGTAGGAGTGCCTTGGGTGACGTGCTAAAGATGGAGCTATTCATTTGTACAAAGTGGGGGGGGGGGAGGTTGTTGCCATGGAAACTGAGTGGTGAGCAACAATGCGAAAGAATGTTGCTCTTCATTGTTCTGGAGTTGGACTGCTTGTTCCGTTTGCGAAGTGGTGCTACAGCAATTGTATGTGAATGAAACAGTTGAGTTCAGGTTTTGCCAATTCTGAAGTGGGCTAGTTTTTATTGGGGTTCCAAATGCTCAAAGTAATAATCTAACTTCATTAAACCATAATTTGGCACAGAATATGCACTTTGAAAGTAATTCACAAAATTCTTCTGAACTGAGAAGAATATTTCCAAGGCCTCCCTTGTAATATGGTATTTGAGGCATGTGTTCTAATGCCTCGTCTCCATAAGTTTATTGTTTTGGCCTTTACAAAGAGTCCGTTTCTTGATACAGTTAATTAATCAAATGGCTAAAACAAAACTATGTAGGCAAAAATGGGAGGCGAGGGGTCAAACAGGGACCTGGGGAATTTCAGGAGGGTCCTAAAGTGGACCTAAAGTGTGTGACCGGTTCACAAAAATAGACGTTATAGATCGTGCAATTCTACAGCCGAGGAAACCCAACGTGGAAATGTCGAACAGGATTAGACAGTATTGTATAATGGTTGCTTTTTATAGGGCCCTTGCCTGTCAGGCATGTAGAAGGGGTTAAACTTAAGGGTGATGTAATCCTCTTCTCTTCCCCTGCTGGAGCCACATTCTAATCCTGGACACCGAATGGGCCACCTGCCTTCTGCTGATCTGCTCTCTGCCACCGCCTCTGAGCGAAGGCACATTCTAGATTTTAAACCTAGGACATGTTGATGGACCCGATGGCAATAGTTACACAAACCATGAAGTCTGGGTCCTCTCCACAATAGACTGCTTGGGCACTACATCAAAATGCGAAGCCAGAATGAGGTCCGTAGGCCAGAGGTTCTCAGTCCTGTTAGCAGAAGACCCCCACCCAGTAGGTTTTCTTTAAATATCTGTCTTTAAATAAACACGGGAGAAAGGGCTCAATTGGTTCAATTAAGGCGGTAGTCTGACAATTCAAGTGATTAAACGGAAGGAAGGAAAAACTGCACACACAGGAACCTCTGCCCTAGAGTTCTATACTCGTGTATTTACAACGACATTTATATTTGCATAGATTCTAGAATTGTGTGTGTATATATAGTTCTGCAAATGTAGTAGCTGTCATCACTGTTCACAAGCTGTAATGTTCTTCCCCCCCTCAATTGTATCGAAATCAACTAACTTTATACTTATTACTGCTCTGATCCAAAGGCTTGTAACACAAATGTCCAGACACTGAAATTAAATGTGGTTATTAAATGCCTAAAAGGAAGTGTCCTCCAGTCCGCTTCCCCCCTCGATCTTGGAGTTTTCTGCCTTGTAGTTAACCGGTAATTTAAAGAATCCAGGCCTCTGTTATTGGGGAGTGAGGGATGACCTAATGTGACCATCATGTAAAGCACTTCCTGTTTCTCATCCCTCCCATGCAGGTTGCCTAGGGGACACGCAGTTCTGCTTCCGTTTCCGCCAGGCTTCAGGAAGGAAGTCTTCACTTGGTTGTTTTCAGTTTGACAGAGACGCCCCTGTCTGCCTCAAGGTTAGAGCTTGCCGTCCTGCCTGAGATTGGGTTGCATTGTAAGAACGTAGTGAATTCATTGTAAAAAAAATCTGCTGATTTTATATTTGGTGCGCTTCTGAAATATCCTTTTCATTGTAAGGCGTGCAGACATAAAAATTACCATGATTTTATTTTGCAGTGATACGTGATTTTATGACCGATTTAATTTTAATTCTAAGTTAATTTCCCGTCACCAATGCCTTTTCATATAAACATGTGTATTCCTTTGCGGTACATAGGGGAAAAAAAACTTAAAGCTGTGTGTCCCAGTGTGCAGGCATCAGAGAGACTGGAGATACCACAGGGTCAAGGATCTCAGATTTCACCATTATCTCCCCATCACCATTACAGTTCATTTTTGCACGTTCAGCTGTATCTTCTGTACGTTTATGTTGAGTTGAACACTGCTGCTGAACTCATTGTCTGGTTACACACAGGATCAGTTGTGGCAACAGAGCTTCCTGAAAGTTGGTAATGAGATGAAAACTGGGGCAATAAACACTTAGCCATCCTGTAACCTACCGTTTTCATTTTAAGTGGCTATGGCGGTTTAAAGTAAAAACAATGCGATTTTGATTATGAAAAAGATAGAAAATTTCTTTTCTTTGCGTCCTTTTATCCCTCTCTTGGTGTTTTTCAATATCTGAAAGTCTTTTAAAGTGACGGTAGAAAAAAGAAAAATCAAATTCCCCCGATTACTCTTCCAGAGGGACCAGGGCCATTACTATGGCTACGTCTACTTCAGACAGGTGCGGGACAAGTCGCTGAAGAGAGGCTACTTTCAAAAGGTGAGTCGGTGCGGCCAGAGTGCCTTTAACCTGGCTATTCACGGGCCAGCGCAGGGTTAAGGCCGGAGATGTGAAGGCCTGCAGTTCTACTGTGCTGTGTTCTCTGCTTTCCCCATTCGTTTCTCTATTGGTTAAGAGCTGGACTTCATGCATGATTTAGTGACTATCTGCGGATATGTTATCGTCAACCGGGGACTAGGATTGGAAGACCCACATGGTCTGCGTTATGTTGCGTGCCTTACGCTCATACCAGCAGCGTTTGCTCTAATAAACGAGCAAAGGTTCGAGCTAGATCCTCGGCTGCCTTCCTTAAAGCGTAGAAGTTGCAGATGCACGTTTACTCAGTGCTGTGACTCTGGATGGATCCCTGACCCTGACGAATGGAAACAGTTTTTTTTTTTTTGTATTTGCAGTCTGTGACTCAGAATTTACTCTGCGTTGCGAAATGGATTTTTGAAGTTCTTCGTATCGTTCTTTTAGCAATGTAAATATGCATAGCGTTTGGAGTTTTTTTTTTTTTAAATCGGTAACTGCAACGTGATCTCAAATATTGACATCCCTGTATGGTCTTGTGAACTATTAATCTGCAAAGGCTGTTGGGTGGGTACACAGATATTCACTGACTGTAGCTGTTGGTGCATGCTATTTTGCGTTTGTGTTCCTCTTTCCCTGTTGTGACCAGTAGTCTTGGCTCCTGAGCATACGGTAGCTAAAGGGAGCTATTAATAAGTGATGGATTCTCTGCTGTTTTTCCTGATTTGTGGATCTCTTCCTGCCCCTCTCCACCCTCTCTGCGGCTTCCCTGTAGTCCCTGGTTCTGATCAGCCAGCTGCCGTACGTTACCTTCTTCCACTCCCTGCTGAAGCTCATCGCCCCGGAGTACTTTGAGAAGCAGGAACCCTGTCTGGAGGCCGGTGAGCCCATCTCGGCCGTAGGGAGAGAGGGTGGGATCGGGGGAGGGGGAGGTCTGGTTAACAGCCCTACCCACGAGTAGAGAGAGAGGGTGGGATTGGGGTGGGGAGGTCTGGTTAACAGCCCTACCCACGAGTAGAGAGAGAGAGAGAGAGGGGGGGAGTTTCAGCTTTAATGTTTTTTAACCCGTGGCCTTGGGTGCGTTACCACGTTTTACCGTAGTAAAGCTTTGTCGTAGGCCGATGCATGAAATGGCAGTGCGAAAGCTACAGGGAAGCAAAGAATATGTGGAGTTTTTGTGTTTCCGGTGGCCTTACTTCAGTTTGCTCTCTGCTTGCGGACGCGGTCAGATGTTACAACGTTTCTGCTGTTCGCTCAGTCTTGTTTGTTTATTTCGCTGCGACAGCCTGCAATGACATTGACCGCTGGCCTACACCATGTCCGGGGAAAATCCTGACGCTCCCAATAATGGGTGTCGTCATGAAGGTAACGCCCGCCGTCTCTTACCGGTAAAAGGGTTACCAGAGTGGCTTGGGGATGTTGCGTGAATGCTGGCTGCCGTTTTGCCCCCAGGTTCGAATTCCCACGTGTTACGACAAGCCGGGTACTTCGCAGCTAGTCCAGTCCACGGAGGTGAGGACCAATGCACCTCATTCAAACATAAAAGCTTCACCGGGTCTAAGACGTTTTCTAAGACGACCGAGGACTTCTGTTCTTGATTTGACCCTTGCCTAAATATTTCTGTACGGTTTCAGAACGACGCCCTGGTTTCCATTGTCCTCCCTACGATTCACGAGGTGGACCTCTTCAGGTTAGTGCAACTGGAAGTTGTTTTATAGTAATGACGCACGTTTTTTCCTATAGGCTTCATGCAACTGTCTGACAAACTCACTTTAACATTAACTCAACTGCAGTGTGTTAAAGCAGGGTGGTGGTGCGAGGGGAGGGTCTCCAGAGTTAATGGAGGATTTGTTAATATTTAAAAAATAAGTGTTGGTTATTGTGCAATTCTTCATCTTCCCAGTGGTGTTGCTGTAGAAAAATATGGTGTCGATTGCTTTCCAAGACATTTCTGTAAATAAATAGCTCCCCACCGCCGACTGGTGGTGACAAGAGGAACTGCACGCACATTCTCCAGAAGAAGGCCCTACCCATTTCACTTGGCATCGCTTTTTACGGACAGCTGGTCACATTCCTTGTTGCCATGGAATCGTTGCTCTCAAGGGGAAACATGACTTTATATAAAGCAGTATTCTCCAGCTCCTGTCCTTGAATGAAGTGAATATGTGCATGGAAACAGAAAACACATCTTTGGTGCTGTCTCTCCCTCCGATAGAGTAAAATATAAACATTTACGCAGCACGGACAACATGTATAGACTTTATGGCCTACGGTTGTTTATGTCCTTGTTCGCTGGGCTTGGAAGTATTCGGTCATATTCTCACGTTTATTCTGGCTTTACGTCTCAGTCAGTCGTTCTCTAAATATTTATCTGCTCTTTTAGGTCTGAGACTGCATGCTCTGACCCACCTTGATATCTTTCACTCTCTCCCTCCCTTCATTCAGGTGTTTCTGCCCAGTCTTCTTTCATATTCAGATGTTGTGGGAGCTGGTGTTGCTAGGGGAGGCTCTGGTCGTCATGGCACCTTCCCCGGCAGAGTCCTCAGACACTGTGCTGGCATTGGTCAGGTTAGTGGTTTACAGTGAGGGAGGGGGGGGGTGCCTCATATATTCCTATTCATAAAAATGAACATTGTTTTTACAGACTCTGATGTAATTGGATAATAATGATGGATAATAAGAGGGTGCATTGTGGATCGATGCATCGTGGTTTATGTTGCATGCTTCTGACAGCACGGTGGTTGAGGTTTTACCCCTCAGTTGACCCTTATGGTTGACTTTGAAGCACGCACCGAGATTAATGTGATTTGTGGCGATTAAGTAGACGGCAGCATCCACTAAGTGTGTGGTTGGCGCAGAGCCAGAGGAGGTAAGGCAGAGAGGTAAGGACTTGAGGGGACCCCCGGCACACAGCTGGAATGTGTAAACAAGCCCTGTGTTGCCCCTCTGTGGAGGACATTTATGAAGGGGAAACAGAATATTGATATGATTTTAATTGCTAGGGAGCTTAAAGAGATTCAGTCAAGAAGCTTTGGGTTGCCACTCCGTGGAGATGCCGTGTTTTCTCGACACCCCCGCGGACGGAGTGACCTTCAGTGACCGTAAAAACAGCCCACTAGTTCTGGTTCCAGATCCCTAATTGTGTCTCAAGCGTGGCGCTGGCAGGGGCTGGGACGGCTCCAACTGGGCCAAGCCCGTCTGCTGCTGGCTGCCATGTCTCCGGGTTGCCGTTAGCCTTTTTAATGACCGCCTGCCCAGGCAACCTGCAGTTAAGCCCCACCACTGACTTATGCTCAGTAATGAACCTGCCGGACTGCTGCGTCATGGTCCTGCTGTATTGTCCCTGTGGGTGGGGCTGGAGGGGAGGGAGCCCTCTTTAAGAACAGGAAGTGGTGTGTGTGTGTGTGTGTGTGTGTGTGTGTGTGTGTGTGTGTGTGTGTGTGCGTGTGCGCGTGCTGCTTTGTTGGGGTTGCGTCTGATGCCCTCGTCCGTGTGTTGTCACAGCTGCATCTCTCCGCTGCGCTACTGCAGTGACTTCAGACCCTACTTCACCATCCACGACAGCGAGTTCAAGGAGTACACCACCCGCACGCAGGCTCCGTAAGTCTATCTCCCAGCACCGGTCGGTCTGGTCTCTCTCTGGGGCTGGGGTTGGCTCACACTGAGTTCAGTCTTGAGTGTAGGAACACCCTTTAAGTGTCATGAAGAGTAAATATTAGCCCTGTAATTGTTAAGTTAATGTGATGATGGATGATCACAATACGATTACATTTTTTATTCATTTAGCAGATTCTCCTATGCAGGGCCACTTGCTGCAAGTTCATGCTATCAGCTTGGGAACTCGAGTTTCAGATTATTGGAAGGGTGTGACCGTTTGCAATAAAGAAGTATTTAAGCATAACAAAGTTCCTAAGGTTACAAGAAACCCGTAGCAAGTAATACGATCCTCAGCTGCTGTTTGCCAAGACGTCGCTGGCTTAAACCCTGTGAAAGTGTTGACGGGTGCCCATTCGTAAGACCCAAAATGTACACCGCCTATGTAGCAAGGAGCCTCTGACGCACATGCCCCTCCCCGTGTTGAGTGACTCATTGATGCTGGGCTGTGGAACCGTCAGGCCTGCCATCACTACCCATGGTGCCTCACTGTCACCTCACAGCAAAACAATGGGTGGCGCTGCGCAGAAACGACTTTCGCGAGAAGGCATCAGACCAAAACAGCAGGTGTTAATGCTGTTTGATTATCTCGGCCCGTCTATTATTAAATTGGTGATTGCTGAGCAAACCTTGTTTTGTTGGCCTTAACGTTTTTTAAAGTTCTTCTGGAAGGTGTGCCTCTGCTCTGTTAAGAGGTGGGAGCAAGTGTCCGTAAGCAATATTGTCTTTGTTTATTATGTGCTGGTGGTCAAAGGGTTCATCTTTAAACGGCAGTAGCGTTGCGATCCAGCACATGATACAAGTGTAGGTTCACGAAGGGATGAACTCTCTCTCCCCGTCTCTGGATTTCCAGGCTCAGCCTCGTCTGTACTGGGTTGTGCAGCACAGCACATGGGAACCGGCGTCTCGACGGGGTTTCTCTCACACTCTCTCTGTCCGACAGTCTGATTGTGAATGCTGCATTTCACGTGGGCGTGGAGTATTTAAGTAAAACTCAAGTTACTGCTCTACCGTTCATGAACGGTGGGGGATTGAAAAGGCCTTTATGGTGTAAAGGCCAGTGGTGTAATGCACCCTGATGTATTGTTCTGCCTTTATGTATTGAAGGAGCTGTACGAGATGGCAGGGGTGTGGCCATGTGGATACTGGCGTGTTGCTAAGAAACCTGAATGTGTTTTTCAGGCCCTCTGTCATATTGGGGGTGACAAATCCCTTCTTTGCCAAGACTCTGCAACACTGGCCTCACATCATCCGCATCGGAGACATGAAGCAAGCGGGTAATTTCAAATGGCAATTTGAATGAGTACAGGTACAACTTATGACACGGCTAGTAAACCGTGACCTCTGTGCGCGATTACAAACCTGCGTTTGCAAAACGGCAGACGCGTGGAAATGGCAGACAAATCGAGCATTTGCATGCAGATTGTCCTAATCTACTAACACTGCTTTGCATTTAATGTGCTGCATTTGTTCGCCTGCTGTTGCTCTTGTTCACATAGGGAGGCACGACTTCCTGTATGGGAATAAGTTGTTACTATGCCGGTCGCACGCTCACTGTGGCTCTGTGCTGATGCACTGTCAATGTCGTATGCAGGGGAGATGGCAAAGCAGATGAAGGTGAAGAAGCTGAAGAATCTCAAGACCCTTGACTCTAAACCGGGTAAAGAACTTGAGGTCTAAATCTCAGACATGATAAAAAGACTGCAATGCTTATTAAACCAAAAATAAATTGTTAGCTGACGTTTGTACCCAAGTTCAATACTGGCGTCTGATCTGCGTCCGTCGATGTCACAGGTGTGTACAGCGCCTACAAGCCGTTCCTGAACCGGGACGAGGAGATCATCAAGCAGCTGCAGAAGGTTTGTGGATGTGGCCATCTGTTTGCTCGTTTTTCCACGTCCTGAGCTTTGCCGCGCGCGCGAGACGTGACGTGGCGAGACGTGGCGAGACGTGACGTGGCGAGACGTGACGTGGCGAG
>JAOVYW010000101.1:1706795-1733147 GCA_025775045.1 Hiodon tergisus
TGAGCTTTGCCGCGCGCGCGAGACGTGACGTGGCGAGACGTGGCGAGACGTGACGTGGCGAGACGTGACGTGGCGAGGCGTGACGTGGCGAGGCGTGACGTGGCGAGGCGTGACGTGGCGAGGCGTGACGTGGCGTGCTCCTCTTTATCCTGGAAAGGGTGTGCAGCAGAAGCGGCCATCGGCGGCCCAGAATGCCATTCTGCGCCGACACTTCCTGGAGCTGACTCAAAGCTTCATCATTCCATTGGTAAGGACCTCGCCCCTGGGTAGGGACTGGCGCGGAAGTGAAGATCGCCGGGCAATGTTTAAAGAACTGTGCTGGTCAGAAGCCTTGCCTGTCCTTTCCTACCACTGTTCCTACTCTTTGTCTTCAACCCTCCTCTCAGGAACGCTACGTGGCCAGCCTGATGCCTCTACAGAAAAGCATCTCGCCTTGGAAGGTAAGAGGGGCTGCTGTCTGCAGCTCTTGGAGAAGTTCAGTCATCTGCTTGTGAGCGGTCATTAACGTCAAGATGAGTCCTATTAGCATGTCGGCGTAGTAAAAAAATCCTGACGCCTCTTGTTTTTCCTTTTTTGCTACCTGCCTGTTGATGCTGGTCCACTCAACATTATCCTCTGTCCATCTCCTCTAGAGCCCGCCTCTTTTGCGGCCATTCATCCAGGAAGAGTTTATGAAGACTTTGGAGAAGGCAGGTCCTCAGCTTACCTCACGCCTCAAAGGAGACTGGATTGGCTTATACAGGTACAGCCCCTCCAAGAACCTCCTGTGTTCTCTGGGAAGAGAGAATAACCAGCAGGAAGTTTTGCAATTTGCTGGCTCTCGTACATTACCATACCGTGAGCTTGTTTGTGCTAGTAGGCCTGAACGATGTGTCAAACATCGAAATCGTGATATTGACATGTGCAATGTCCGTTGCACAAAAGTCTGTGATTTAATTTAATTTTTAAAATCTTTTTATTTATTTATTTTTAACTCGGGCACGTCGTTTTTTCAACAGCTAATCGCAGGTTTTCTGCCAGCATTAGTTGAGCAATGGGCAATCATGGTAAACATTACGTTAGCAAGCTAGCATTGACTTTTGTCAAAGTGAGAGGAAAAGATGAAAATGGACCCAGTTTGATACCATGAAGAAGAATGCCATAATGAATAGAGTTATAATTAAATAATACCTCCATAATTATTGTGCAAAGATGTTTTTTTATATTAATTTTACACATAGTCACAGTTAAACAGTTGATTATGAATTCACTGTTTAGCAAGGCGCTATTATGTTATTTGTTTAACATTTCACCAGTAAATGGCACAGCGTTTAATCGATCCATGGATTTAAATATTAAAGTAATGTTTCAGCAACACCTAGCAAAATGTTTTGTTAAATCATACCGTCTGACTAAAATCAAATATAGTTTAACTGCCGAATAAAATAAGTGTCATCTAATTAAATGTGCTAGTTCCGAACCGTATAACTGGAGCACTTATCATTTAATGGCCAGCTGTTGTTTCCCAATCCGTTAGCCCCGTTTCATTTAAATGAGCGTGGCGTTTTCATTGCATGAGCCTGATTTTAATTTGAAGGAATAGACTTTGCCCCGCCCTCACGTGGATGATGTCAGACGTGCCTGGAAGTCACTGGCAGTAGTGCCAGATGGGATGCTGGTCCAAGTCTAGACCTAAACCGCATTGAGGAGTTGTGGCAGGACCTGAAACTAACATCTCACGCTTGAAAACCCACAACTCTCACTGAAGCAGTTCTGTGTGGAGGAGTGGGCCAAAATTCCCCCCCACAGTGCTGTAAGAGACAACAGGAAGCGTTTGGCTGCAGCTATTGCTGCTGAAGGTGGCATGACCAGTTATTGAGGGGGGAGGGAATACTTTTCCGCTGTACTGTATATGTGTGTATGCGTAATCTACGTACATGAAGTACGGCGTGCCTTTGGCCTGGGGGTTAAATTGATTTTTTTTGCCTTGCAGGCAGTTCCTGAAGTCCCCGAACTTTGACGGCTGGTTCAGAAACCGCAAAAAAGAGATGACGCAGAAACTGGAAGCCCTACACCTGGAGGCCTTGTGTGATGAGGTTTGCCAGATAATGAATAATAAAAATGCCATTGTCTTTTGTTTTCCCGGAACACATGAGCTCCTAAGGAAAAATAGTTAGGGGTGCACTTCAAAAGCTGTAGGCACAGTCAAGGTTATCTTTTCTTTTGTGGTGACGCAGCACAACCGTTTGTGTGACTTGCCCTATTGACTGCAGACTGTGAGGTCCCTGGACGGCGGGTGCGATCTTTTAATAAATGCATCTCTTCACTGAATATGCCACCTGCGCTGAAGTTTTTCGCACTGCATATCTTTTTAATGTGTAGATTTCTGTGTAGTTGGTTGCGGCATAGACATGGAGAATGGTCTACAAATAATTTTTAAAAGTTTCCCTAGATTAACCCTATTTTATATAAACGCATATAGGTTTTTATGTCAAATTAACCACACACATTTTAAGAAATCCTGATTTTGTGTAAATTTTCAATACAGACATTAACTCCTGCTAGTTAAATCATGTAAGATCGCTGTAAATACTGTACTTTAAAAGGGTAGTTTCTTTAAACTAAACCGGAATATAACGAATATAATTTTAAAAAATAAACAGTCAAACTTTTAAATCGGTTTTCTGACACATTTAATGGCTTTCCGTCTTCACAATTCTCTCTATACACTCTAATGGCCTGCTATAAATTTAGCTAAGTTGTTGTTCGCCCTGTATTACAATAAAATCCTATTCACCCAGTCAGACGTAACATCTATATTAAAATGTTCTGTGCAAAGTCAGATGCAGCTGCTGATGGTTTTCTGCTCAATTCCCACAGGACCTGCAGCTACGCATCCAGAAACACACGGAGGTGGAGACCGTCGACCTTGTGCTGAAGCTCAAGGACAAACTGGTTAGTGCTGCTCTCCGAATGCGTCCTCTTCGCTGCACCCGTTTTCAGTGCTGTCCGTCCACCTATCCACCAACATGGCTCTCCTGGTCCTCTCCATTCAGACACAGGCGGAGAGGGAGCAGTTGCCCGTCAAAGCCGGAACGCTGGCTAAGTTGCAGGCCCACATTGAGGCGGTGATCCAGTCGCTGCCTGAGGACCTGCAGGGAATCCTGGTCAAGCCCGCCACACCCTGACCACTACTGAATTGACATGGAATGGACACGCACAAAGGAGAAACAGGCTGACTTTTCACAAAAAAAGGGGGGTGGGGTATGCTTACTGAGTATGTGCTCAAAACTTTATGTGGATCTGTATCAAATATTTTTTATAACCGAAGAGCACTTGTTCTTTAACACCCTTGAGCCCCAGTGTGCAATGCTGGCGTTGCCAGAACCAGTTATCAAGCGAAACGCTCATTAGACGGGAAAAGGCCAGATTATGGTATTGTTCATCTGCAGCGTACAGAGGGTGGTGCTCTCGCGATAATACCCTAATACGCCAGCGCTGGGGCGAGACAGCTGTCCCTCTGACGACACCAGCGTCTCCCTTGGCTTCCCCCGTCTGGGAAGGAGAGAATTCCTCTGGACCGAGACCTAAAAAAAGAACAGAGAGGGGCAGATGGGACAACCCACGGGGTGTGGTCATCACCTCTCGATACCCTCTCCTCACAGGCTGGAAACTTGGAGGGAGGAACGGGCAGACCGGCAATGGCATGTCGACAGGAAAGCTTGTTTGTTGTGATGGGACTACTGAGGGCATACTACAAGCACTGCTTCAGCTTGTGGGTTAATCCAAATGAAGTTGAACAAACTGGCGGTGTTCAAATGTAGCGTTTGATCACCCAGCGTAGCAGTTGGGGGAACAGGTTTTGGGCTGAGGCTGAGGAAAGTTAACGGCGATGCTTCTGTACTGATCATGAAAAGTTGGTTAGACTTAAGGGGATTCTGATGATTATTTTTACCAAAGCAAGCCAGTGGAAGCTGCCAGGGTCTCCAGGTGTTACCAGACTGTACGTTAGAGCATATAGAGATTGATGATGTTGTGTTAGATTCCTGAAGTAACACCAAGTCTACATACTCGACTCTCTTAATTACTGGTAACCAGTTCAATTGTTGAAGCGGGGGGTTTCAGTCAGTGCTAGAAATCCCTCATTTGATTATGTAGGAATGGTTGTTAGTGAGAGATTCTCATTGCGTTTCATATCCACTACTTATATTACCGTTGTTATACTCTGCTTCTTGGCACTCAGACAACTCACCAGCTGTTTCTTGGAGGCATTTAAACCTCCATATTCAGGCCTGTCTGCTAAGTTTTTATATTTAAATAGTTTCAAGAAAAGAAGCAGTCTCCGTGCACGAAGGTCTTAAGGTTCTGTAATGTCTGTTGGACTTCCAGACACTTCTGTTACCTTATTTAACAATTTGGTGTGAGTGGAGGCATCGTGTGAAAGCCCTAATCCTGAATTTACAACATTTTCTCTTATTTTTACATTAACTCTGTAATTTATTTTGATTGTACATGACTAATTTAGTCCTATTTTCAAGGTAAATATGCCTTATTTAAAGCAGGTGTGCTGAAGGGTTCGAAAGAGAGCTTTAAACTCTTAGGAACATTTTTAAAACCTATTATTTCTCATAATAATTAAGTTGAGTAGTCATGCAGTGAAGGCGCACATCTGTAAATACCTTCTACATTCCGTGAGGCCTTGCATTCAAAGTGTTTGTGTGATTGGGCGTTATTTAGTCTAAAGGCCACCTACCAGCTATTCAGTGCCTTCCAAAGCCTAATTGCTTGGATCAATTTTTAGAACCTCGATTGAATGTTTGGAGTTGATTGGGTCTAAATGGCAAACAGTGTTGTTCTGAAAAGCCATACAACTAAACCAATGTATTATTAAGAGGGCTTTCTATTGACTTTTCCTTTCCATCATTTTAACATTAATCCTTAACATTTTGCTTGTAAAGGGACCTTTATAACTCAATTTTGACGTTCTGTATTTTACTTGTATTTTTTATTTTTTTTTAAGTATAACAGGGAGTAAAATGGTCTTATTTGAGTACAGGAAAATCGTAATGAATGACTGAAAAACATTTTCGCTTTTACGCTTAACGTGTTCCCTAGATTTGTCAAGGTTTTCAATGTCATAGGGTTCACCGTCACTTGGACGAGCTGGACGGCCTGAAACCAAAACCAAAAGTTCTAATTCGAGACATTGGCACCCTATACCTTGAGATTTTGTTAGCTTTGATATCAGTGAATTTGGCGTACATGTTTTCCCTGACTAGAAATCCCATTGCTTTATTTTTCTTCCCTTGCGTTAGAGCGTTAGAGATGTGTTTTAAGGGTTTCCACCCATGAGGCTGGATGCTACCTTTTTAGATGTCATACCTCAGTTCAAACCACTGTTTTCTGGTGCAGAACCTGTGACTGTTGGTTGTTAGGCAACCAGTAAAGTTTTATATTTAAAAAAATAAACCTATTTTAACAATGTTGAATTTTATATAGAGGTTTATTCTCTTACACTATTCTGAAGCATTTAAAAAAAACTATCAATGCCCATTTAAGGTATATTTCATGGAACATTTCATTTATTGCTGGTATATGTGGTAGTGGGCAAGGACAATTTTCTGTTTTAACATGAATGATAATGTAAATGTCACCTAAGGCACAGGGGTAGCGCTTATTTGAGTAACTCAGTATATTGGCATAGATATTTTTGTTTGCTTTATTGATCGTTTTGTACTGAAGCCATAACCACTGCCGCGCTACCGGATTTTAACACCTGTACACTCTGAGGATCTCTCAGCCATCGTACCTGTAACGTCTTACAGTCAATTTCATCGAGCATAGGTCTTTATTTTTTACTATGTATGAATAAAGTGAAAACCAGAAGTTTAAATTGTGTTTATCTTTGTTTCTTACCGGATGAAAATGTGATTGTCATGTGTATTAATGTTACCGAATGGAAGGGCCTTCCATTGGTTACACGGACTGGCTAGTTTAAAGTTTCTAAAAGACGACTTATGGCATTTCTTTCCTGAGCAGAATGACACAGACGTGGCTACAAAAGCCAACCGAGCAGCCAATGCACGTGATCCCTTCGTGTAATTCTTCACTGGGACCACAAGATGTCAGATACGAGTGTGGCAGAAATATCTCCCCAACCCCCCATCTTTTCAAATCACTTCTTGGAGGATGCATTTCATCATTCTGTTTTGCAGTCATAAGCAAAGGAACAAACGAAATAAATACATTTATTCGTATTGATTTTACAAACTACATGTTCCACAGGACGTTAGATTATGTTTCGTGATATCTTATTGCTGTAGATTGGTTTTAATTAAGGGTACATGACCAGTGTCCTGTCCAGGATTTAATTTATGCTAGTATTACAGAGGTCCATCACGCCACATTATAAAGAAGGCGTCTCGCTGCTTATGCATTGAGTTTAGTAAGTTGTTGATTCAACTGACTCAAACTTTGGTTAATTCTATTATTTTCTTATTAATTCTATTATTTTCCTGAGATTTTCAATATTTCAGAATACATTAAACTTTGCAGATGGTAAGGTAAAACAAATGATAGTATGTGTTATCGTAGTACGAACATAGCAAAGACCTGGAGTTTCGTCGTCAAGATTGAGAAAGCCATTTAAAAATAATAATAAATAGGATCCCTGTGGTTTATTAAGGCAAAAACTGTTTATCTTTTTCATAGATTATTTTTAAACAATATAAATAATTTATCAACAAATCGATAACTGCTTTATGCTATACGATGACGTATTTCAATTTTAGACCGCAATATAAAAACCAGTCTTCGCGATATTTTTCAGGAAATGTTTTGGTGGACGGGTTAAGAAATCGTGGTGATGCATGTTGGGATGTGGCGCTTGTGACGTAATTTCGACCGCGTTGGAGCTGGGGCTGAGTAGGAACGTGACGTGGCAGAGGGGGCGCAAAGCAGGCGAGACCGAAGATTTTACTTTTAGTCATTCTACGTAGCCTAATCTTATTTTCCTTAAAACTCAGAGTTAACGTTCTTTCAAGGGTTTGTTTAATTTGAGTTTTAGCTCTTGAAGTTGGCAAGCACATATAATAAAGCTTGCAGAAATACAGGGCAAAACAAGCTTAACAGTTCGCCCTCACAAACCTAGTGAAGTTAGTTTTAAATTCAGTTGGCGACAAATCATGGGCCTAACCATTTCAAGTGTCTTCTCCCGTCTCTTTGGGAAGAAACAGATGAGGATTCTTATGGGTAAGTCGGAAACGTCTGTAAGTAATGGGACATTAATTTCGCAGGATTTGCAATTGTTTAACCTTAGCGTATATTGTGTTGTAATATTTTTAGTTGGAAGCTCTTAATCAGGGGTTTACTGCCTGGTACACGCCCGCGTCTTGTGGTGTTAGCGATAGTAAGAAGCTAATTGTGTCAAAAAGTTTGACTTAAACTTTTTTTGCAGTTGTTTTTGTTACCATCAATAAAAACTCGAATTGCCTGGGAAATGCTCGTATGTGTGTATATGTATGTGCGGATGTATTTATATATGTCTAGCCCTCCTACGAGTCAGGTTAAGTTAAGCCTAAAATGACCTATTACGATGGCTGATATAATCTTTGAATCGGTAAAAAACGCGTGCCTTATCTACGTAATTGGGCGAAATGCGACAGTATATAGCTTCAAATTATATATAAATCAAGAACTCGGCATTTACACGGGCGGAGGCAATGCAATACACTTAAATGTGTCTGTAGTATATTAAGCCGTACTTGAAAGACATGGTCTAGGTTTCCCCTGGGCTTCACTAGATTAACGTTACTAACGTCGTTTAGTGTGGATCCAAATTGTACCCCTAAATGTTTTTAATGTTAGTGTTTGGGGTGGCAGTCCGTTCTTGGTTGCACCTGCGGGCCATCTGATCAGAGAATGCCGATAGGCTTTTGTAGGAAACATCATAGTTTATTTGCTATGTCCGTACAGGGAGAAAATGTATAAAACATTTAAAACTTTATATTAACTTCTATGTAGACAACACGAAAAAGTCGCTGCTCGTGATATGGAATGCTAAGAATTCCGAAGCTTTCACGTACGCTGCCAGACAAGCTGCTTTGTATCAATTTAATACTCCGAAATTTAATTACTGTAGTGTTTTTGATGTGCTTTTTACGCTGTTGCCTGTCAAGCAAAGATAAAACGATGGCCCGTTTAGACAGTTAAAATACAATCAGTCAAATGTGCTTAAAACCAACCATAGTAATTCTGGCTTTAATTATATTTGTATCTTTGTCCTATAACATCTCTGAATTTATTATCGTATTTATTTATTAGCTTGAAAAACGGAAGGACATTTTCGATTCATTGTTGACAAAACAGAAAAGTTGAAACACCCTGCTTCCCATTTATCTACTGTAGGACAGTGTGAACAGTCTCGGTGTAATTATGAAAATGTGTCTGGCTCAGATTTAGAGAAGATGGATAAATCACAAGCCCAGATTTTAGGCCTAAAATTTGCTTCCTTCCTATAGCTGGGAATCTAGACTAGTGGTTTTCAACCCCGGTCATGGATTAGCCTTCTGTGTGCTGGTTTCTCATTATAAGTAACTATTGCCTTAATTTAGCCCTTTCTTGCAATATTTAAATTAATGGTGATTTAGGAAAGATGAGAAAGCCTCCTTGGTCCTGACCTAAACTAATCGTAGGGTAAGAGTTCACTTCCTGTTCCATCTTTGCTCTCAGCTGCTGCTATTGCGTAATAACGCAGCAAATTTCTAGGTCGCCGTTTGAGATCAGCAGGTGATTGCCACCGGAAACTGCACACGTGTTTTCAGTGAAAAGATGAAAACCAAAAGTTTAACGTTAGTTGGTGTGGGGGACGAAGCTGGGCAGACTCAATTTCTAAATCCCCCAATATTCTGTTGCTTTTTTGTGCCACTTATGGTTTTTCCTGTTTTAAAAAAAAAAGTGATTTGTCTTTAAATGAAGAAATTCTTCTAAGTTAATAAGTGAGAGTAGTTTAATGTGTCCAAAGAGCTCTGGACCATAGTCACTTGCAATAGAAAAGTGTTCTGCAGTAATACAATACAATACAATGAATCTTTTGCATTGGAAACTTTTCTCTCTCTCCTCATAGTGGGATTGGATGCTGCAGGAAAGACAACCATTCTATACAAACTGAAGCTCGGGGAAATCGTCACAACCATCCCAACTATTGGTAAGAGCTCCTGGCCGGTGACAGATGGGGTTATACCAAAAAATGTTACGTTTTCTAGCGCAATTTAAGATTAGTCCAAAATGTTCTCGTTTAAAGGAATCAACGGGAAGTTATTTTAATTAAGAATTTTTATTTCAGAAAAATTAATTTTCTGCTTTAAAATAAATATTTAGATGTTAGAAGTATTGAAGGTCCCAACCAAGCTCTCTTCAGGTTCACTATTTGGCTTTGTTATATGGAACAGACCCCGCACTTACAAATGTGTGTTCTAGAAGTTTCTACATTTTTAATGTAATTTACATTTCTGTTTGAATGATATAATCCAGATGGGTGTTGGTTTGTATTCCACTGAGGCCTGATATATACCACGTATCACATTGCGTCAGTGGGCTTAAGGCAAACGTATTGCTCTAGCCACAATTTAAAATTCTTAGTGCCAGCGCTGACGTGGCGCTTCAAAGCCAGTCTAAAATCTCGGATGCAACAAGTAATGCGTACTGTATTTCTTTATCCCCAGTTTTTCTGTGGTAAAGTGTCGTGTCGTCTCTGTCTCGTCACCTCCTGCACAGGCTTCAATGTGGAGACGGTCGAGTACAAGAACATCTGCTTTACCGTGTGGGACGTCGGTGGCCAGGACAAGATCCGCCCCCTCTGGAGGCACTACTTCCAGAACACTCAGGTAATTTCCCTGGGCATTCTGTTCTGGCCCTCGCCTCCGCCTGTTCCCGGTCTGGAGCGCGGCCCTGCAGCCCCCACCCCCACCCGTTCTGTCTGTGGTTTTGCGGCCTTAGCTGAAGGCGTGTCTTTTTCTGGTTCCAGCGCTCTGGGTTGCACCCTTTGTCTGGGTCTGCCCGTCCAACACAGCTCATCCTTGCATGGCATGACCCAATTGAGTTTGGTCGCCCAGCCTTGTAACCTGATGAGAAAACACAGCCGGTATTTTTATTAGTTTTTTGGCCATGTGCCCATCTGGGTTTGCTCTCTGTTGGGGTGGAAAGGCCCAAGTATGCATTGTTCTGTGTCGCTTCCTGTGTCCCAGAAGCCAGAGAAGGCTTTGTTGAGGTTATTTTAGGGTCCTATCGAATACATAAAGAGCAGCTAAATCTTGACCAACAGAAGCACAACGCTGTATTCCCTTCCCAGGGAAACCCCAAATAATTTGTGGCAGAACAGTTTAACAGAGCCGTTTTATGTTCGGTGGGTGAAGATGGTAATTAGATTGTTGTAAATTACTGCAGGGCAGACAACAATGTTGCGAACAGGTTCAAGTTCTTATCTCAGAATATGTTGATGACGTTGAAATTCTGTTTCCTGTAATGTTACCATGGTTATTTAGTAATGGTGGAAGAGTATTCTCAATTTAACGGCTTGTGTGCGGTTTACATTGCTCAGAACCGCGCGACCTCGCTGCCTCTGGCGGTTTGTTAACCGTGCGACCTCGCTGCCTCTGGCGGTTTGTTAACCGCGCGACCTCGCTGCCTCCTTAGCTTTGATGCCCATGTTTGATAGAGGATCTGGGTATTGAGGTCGGGGATATTGGGAGTGTGCTGGAAATAGACACACTTCCTCCTGCCTCGGCTAGGCTACTCATCTCATCTCTCTGCTCAATCAGAAACTGTACCCTGTTTGGCTCTTCCACGTGATTTTTAAATAGTTGGCATGATATAGTGTTTCCTTACGATTGTACATTTTTGTCTAAGCTCATTAATGTGGGATTGAATAGTTTGGCAACTTTAACTTCATTTTAACTGTTGGCTTGATAATTCTTGTGTTCATATCGACAGTGTAGAACGAATTTGCTTCAGATAAAAGGAACGTGATGGCAATGAATATAGTCCTGAAGTGACTGACTTGCTGGCTAAGTTAACATTTTAGTGCATCTCTCCTGCAGGGTCTTATTTTTGTGGTCGACAGCAACGACCGTGAGCGAACACAGGAAGCCTCTGAGGAGCTTCAGAAGATGGTGAGTGCTTTCAGTCGATCCCACGCTTCCACGTGCTCCTGCCTTTGCTGTCGCTCAGGGCACCTCTTAACATTTACTGCGCCTGTTTATTTAAATTTGGATTCGCCTTTTTTTTGTAACTTTCTCTGCCAATTTGGAAATGCCATTAGTGCTGATGCATCTTGGCTCGACGCTACAACTCCCTCCGCCACGCGCAAAGGAGGGCGAGGAAATGAGACTAGGCTCCTCCAATCCTAGTTCAAGCCACCCGTCTGTCTCACACCATAGGCTAACTAACCAGCAATGAGTGGTTGCTGATTGGTGGAGAGGCACGTCCCTCTCAGCGGTACTGCAAACCTGCAGGAGCCTGGGAAGCTGGCTGTATAGCTGAGAAAAGCTCTACCAATGTAACCCGCCCCAGCTCAGGCCACGCCTCTGGTGCCTTTTTGTGTAGTATTTTCAATTTTTTTATTAGGGGTGAAACATGAGGATTGTGTCTTGTTTATTTTATAACTTTCAAAGCTTATTTCCCTGTCCGTGAGGTCTCAAGCGTATTGTGTGTAATTGTTCCTGGGTGGTTGTTTGTGAGTGTTTTGGAAAGGCAGCCTGGCATTAGAATGCAGAGATGTCCTAATCGCCCCCCCCCCGCAGCTCCAAGAGGACGAACTGAGGGATGCTGTGCTGCTGGTGTTTGCCAACAAGCAGGACCTGCCAAATGCCATGCCTATCAGTGAAATGACAGATAAACTGGGCCTGCAGATGCTGAGGAGCAGAACTGTGAGTATGACCCAGGGAAGCCTTAGAGTTCTCAACCAATTAAAAAAGGCATCAGGCTTTTTGGGTGGACCATTTCACGCCTTCGCGCCAAGACGTTCCCCACTTATTGTTGCAATGTTGTATCATAAAGCTATGTGGCAGTCGGACTTGAAGGCAGGCGTGTGACTTGAGTTCTACGAGCGCACAAGATAATCTGAATACAGCGTTGCATAAGTATTATACAGTTATTGTATAGAATTGTTTCCTCTTCAAAATTGTGATCCTTTCTTCTGTTTCCAAGGAAACCAGATGAGTTCTTAATGCTTATTTGTAGTTTATACATAAAATACCAGATGCTCATACCAATAAGCTAGACAGGCCTTGATTTGTCATTTTGTAAGAGAAATCTATCGGGAGAAACTGCCGCAAACCCAAGCAGATAATGAGTGGGATGTGTGCTCTCTCCGACAGTGGTACGTCCAGGCCACGTGCGCCACCCAGGGGACGGGTCTGTACGAGGGACTGGACTGGCTCTCCGACCAGCTCTCCAAGCGCTAAAGCGCAGCCGGCGGAGGACTGGAGGTGTTATTTAACCAACAAGGACATGTGTAACGCAGCTGATCAAGGCTTGGGAGAAGCGAGGAACCCTGGTTTTGCATTTGATTGTGACGGCATTCAGAGATGAGATGGCTTTGGCAGCACCCCCCCCACCCCTCCCCTTATATTAATGAACATCTTTGCTGCCAACATTCATCCACTCGTATTGTAATGCATATATTGTAATATGCCAGTGACGAATACACACTTAAAATCGACAAAGAAACTGAATATCTTCCTATTTTTTTGGGGTGGGTGTGTAACAGGGGTTTTAGGCTAATGCAAAGTTTGATTTAACCTCCAGTATAGGCCCGGCATGTTTGAAGAGCCCCCCCCCCCCCCTCTGTTTATCAAAAAAGCATTTTGTATTTGTTTTAAAGACATGTAGTCTCCATTCCTTTAGTGTACTTCTGTCATTCCCAGCAGTGCCCACATGCTGGCAAACCTGTGGCTTTCTGTGTAAATATAAATGCAGACATTTTTCTTTTTTCTCCCATGTAGTTATAATGCTTGCTTTAATGCTTTCCCCCCCTATGTCTGCTAGAGAAAAATGTCATTTATCTTATTTTTCACATCGATGCCATTTATACTTTTTTGGGGGAACGTACATTTTAACTTATTAGATCAGTCTCTGACTTTAGCCACGAACGTTTTATAATTTCCTTTTTTTTTTTCTTGCTGATTAAATATCTGCCGTTTTGGTCCATCTGAATGATCTTTACTAGTGGAATGGGACAATTACTTCGATTGTTTTTGAGAAGAAACTAATTTGAATTTGAGCATCTTCATTTTCCCATTATAATTCCTAATAAAACTATGAAAATGTTTTTTGGACTGTCTGTTCTGATCCTCAGTGTGCCTTTACTTTAATTAATGGCTGTGGTTCTGGTTTTTAAATATAATAGGTTTGTTATCATGCCTTGTTTTCGCCTGTACACGCATTGATTGACTTAAAACCTGCCAACCCTTGAGGTCATTGATTTGCCTCTGATATCTTAAGGGGGGGTCACAGACCCTATTGTGGCCCCCTATGACTGACCACCGCTGGAGAATGGTATGAGGTATGTCTTTCGTGGGCTTTAAGCCATAGAACCACAGATGACAACGTGCAGTGGAATGTGTAAACGCTGAACCTTTGGCAAATGTTTCCAGGCTAATGCCCGTGCGTGAGTGCTTCCATTTGCCACTGGTGATACTACATGTAAGACTACCCAGTCGTACCCATAGTTTTATTTTAAGAAATTTGGAACTGCAAATTAGATTTTCACCCCCCGATTTTGATTTGCCAGTTGCGCTATTGCATCTTGGCCAATCGGTGCAAACTCAGCCGGAACACGTGGAAGGTGAGGAAGGACGACTAGTCTCTTTCAGTCCTAGCTGTCTTTGAGTCACCTTTCTTTTCCATACCGCAGGCTATACAGCACACCAAGTGGCTCAGCACTGATTGGTGGAGAGTGGGTACTTTTTTTTTTTTGTATAGTAGATGTTCGATGGCGGCAAGCCCTGCTGATTTTAGCCCACCCCAGCATGCGTGGCAGTCTGCCAGTTGTGCGCTGCCTCTGTGCTCTCCCAGTCGCAACCAACTAATGTGGGTTGGATTCAAACCGGCAAACTCCAGCCCATGTGCTGGTATAAGCATCTTTACCGACTGAGCCACGCGTGAGTCACGCAAGCACAGCCAAGACATACTAATGTCTACAGATGCTAAGATTAGATCAACAAACCAAGAGGATTATTTAAAATAAGTCTTAAAATGTGTTTCATTCCTTTATTTAAGGGTGTAATAAAACCTGGCGCATGGGGTCTTGAACAGAAGGAGAACATGGCAGCATGAGTAGGAAAGCCAATCACAAGCTGGGCCATGCAGAATAGCTGATTGTCAATACAGGTGGCCAATGATCTTTCAGTTCTGTTTTACCAGCCCCCGTGGAGTATTACTAAATGGTTATCGGTACTGAAAGGCTTTAGCCAATAAAACAATTTTTTATCATAAAATAATCCACACATCTCTTAAATTTGCTTGGTGGAGCAGCTGTAAATCCGGCTGTGACCATCACTTCCACTTGAGGTCGCAAACCAGGGCGATGTGGTCGGACGGGTGTGCGACGCTGGGCAGAGCCTGGTACGTGGTGACATCCTGGTGACTGGGCAGCGGAATCACCTGTTCCAGGCATAGCGCGCGGGCCTCCACGAATATGTAGTCCAGGCAGCCCTGGAAGCCGCCCACATAGTTGGTGTAGGCAGGCTCCCCACAGGCGCTCGTCAGCAGGAAGGGGTTGGTGATAGCCAGCGGGCACAGCTCCTCTGGCCCGTCAGAGGCCCAGTCTGGGTGGCTCTCTGGCACTTGGCCCTGGCTGACCAGTTGGAATAGGCCTGATGAAGGTGTGCTGTTGAAGTCCCCCAAAAAGAGCAGCGGGACACCGGGGTGTACCTCCGATGTCACCCAGCTCAGATGCCTTAGGGCCACAGTCATCTGGATCAGACGTATGTGTCCCCCTACCCAAAAAAAAAAAGTACACGGCACACGTTTTTTTAAATACGGTTTCTTTACACGTCACCCAAAACATGTTTAACAATGGTAGTTCATTCAACTTAATTTGTTTAAAAGATTACCTTTGGGATGCCAATACAGGTGGGTGTTTGCCACACATAGTTTCTTGGATTCATCTTTTAAAGATTGAAGCACACTCACCTGTTAAATGACAAAACAGATGTGTATAACATACGTATAACTGATGTTGCTGTTTAGACACGATTTGTTTAAAGAAAATTTAAATTTAAATAGTTAAATTCATTATATAAACAACATAGTTGGAGATTAGGGTCTGATTTAATCCTCCTGAATTAAAGTTTGGCCTTAATTGTCTTTAACAAATAAACCCCAGTACCCCTGGCTAGGAGTTTTTAAAACTCTTTCAATATCTATCATTTTCAGTACTGGGAGGAAACACGAAATTAATTTTCATTAGGCCAATTATTTCATTGAAGGCCTTCACTGCTTAAGGAGTATGAGGCTGGTATGAAAACCTACAAAAACCATGGGTCTCCAGGAGTAGGATTGAGACCCATTGTTCTAGAGAAGAGGTCAGCTGTGCTATTCATGGACTGCCATCACCCTATAGATTTTGAAAGGTCCCTCTCATTAGTTGAACACTGAACACCTGGCGCACCTCGTCATCTGTGGCGATTAAGCGCAATAATTGATCCAGGATTGAGAACCAGTGTTCCAGACCTTTTAAGATTTGAGCGCTAGAAATTTCTCCCCACAGAGTGGCACTGTGTATGAATGTCACTCTTGTCGTTTAGCATATTTTATTGTAAATTTAAGCTTTTAAACTGTGCAATAAATTAAGTATAAAATGTAGTGCACATTTTTAAGGCACTGAACCCTCTCAAAATTGTTTTTTGTTTTATAAAATTTTAGTGCTAATGTGTTTTTTAAGCATCAGTCTACGAGAAAAAGCAATACTTTAATTTCTATGAATACAAATATACACTGCGTCTTTGCAGGCGTTTTTGTATAAAGTTTCTTATGGATGTTTGAGATATATATATATATATACACACACACACACACACACACACACACACACACATATACATACATACACACACACACACAGATATACACACTACAACCAACATAGGTTCCTAGAATCATGATACTTGATAACTACCTGTAAAGTCGTTGATCGCTGTAATATCTTATCCTTCAAAATGAGATTGGCGAACACTTTGTCCCGCAATTCATCGTGAAGTGGGTCTGACTTCAGAGCTTCGCTTAACATTATGTCATATTGATTCAACAATTTAAACTTGGACCGCCTGAAATATGTCGCCAACCCTTCGTGCTGTTTCTCCTTGATTCTAAAAACACCATCCATGTCAAATGCATCAAGCGCCGGTGACAGGCTGTCAGCAAACACCCCCTTGTCTACTTCCTGAAGGCCAATTATGTCAGCATTGTAGCCGGATAACTCTTTCTTAATTAAACTCTGTCTATAGTCAAGTTCCAGTGCGTAAGGGGCGCAATATGGGTACAAGACCGTTTTAGAAAGGTCAGTCTGCGCGTACACGTCAGCCAAAATATTGTAAGATACCACTCTTATTGTTGAATCATCCGTAGTTTTGTTGGTATACATGTGCCTGTTATCAAACATGCAGGTTCCCGGTCCGGCCTCAACTACGCCTGCTGTCACCAATTCTTTGGCCAAACCGCACTTAGTTCCATCTCCAGGAGTGCATTTAATCTTCAACTTTAGACCTATGTCAAAATTAGTCGGGGTAAAGACACGCTCGTTGCCTGCTTCTACCCATGGGTTTTCCAGTTTGTCATTCAATGCGTTTGGGGCTACCTCCTTGTACCATTTATACAGAGAGTCCTTCAGCTCTCCGAACTCGATCTTAAGTTTTGGGCAGACTGGGAAACCGGCTAGAAGTGACGCCGGAAGCTCCGCAGTGGTTATAGTTGGGGGGTTCCTCTCCACTTTATATTTGCTATCCCCCACGTGCAACACGGCTCCGTCTTGCCAAGCATCTGAATTCACGATATCATCTGCCACAAAGTCACCATTGTGATAAAGTCTAACCACGGGCTCCAGAACTGCCGCCTGGCTTGCTTTACTTTTCTTGGACTTCGTTTTGCCTTGACCCTTTGTGGCGTTATTGGCTATTCTCGACAGTGCTTTGCCGAGTTCTTCCTTTTGGTCCCTCAGCATGTGCTTCTGACTGCCGTCCAGGACAAACGAAATCGTTAGCTTGCTTTCCCAAGGTACGCATCTCACAACGGCTCGTTCCATTATCTTTACAGTGTTGTGGAACCACTGGATGAGATGACTGTTAGGATTCCGCAGTGACCCCGCGCTTCCAAAAAAGCCGGACGACACGTTATTAGCAGAGAACTGTCTACTGGCATAAATTAAGTATCTATACATGGGTCCAATATGATCAAAAGTATCAAACTGTCAGCCGCCGATTTTACAACTCCGAAGGTAAATACATCTACAGTGTGAGATTCACGTTTTCGACAAATCGTATATCTTGATACAATTATATAGTGTTTCAAATCTACCTCCAATTTAATTAATATATTAAATATATAATCTTATTAGTTTTAAAAAAATGTATATACAACGAAAAAGTATGACTGTAACCCCATGACAATTTGTTGAAAACGTCGAGATGAATTGTTTAGTGACGCAAAGTATATAAGATTATCTGGGTCCTTTAAAAAAAAAAATGACGAACTTCTAGAATGTGCGTTTTTATTGGTTGTAACTAAGAGACTTCCGGAACTGTTTCAATTTCATTGGTTTCCATTGTAATGAGTCAGAACCTAGAAAGGCGACACACCGCGGTGTATATGCTTACTGTAATGTCTTAGATTCGATTTGTTTGTTACATCGATTTTATTAGCGATTACGTTTTGATTAAAAACAGGAGCCTGCTTGCTTTCAGTACACTCTTTTGTGGTATAATATATTATACTGTTCTTTGAAGAGGTATTCTGTCCAGGGCCTTAACCTCAGCTGCTGTTATTCAGACTAATTGTAATGGCAGCCTGTAATGTTACGCGTTATTATTTGATTATCTTCAGTGATTTAGGCTAGCCTAACGTAAAAACAACGGCAGCCCTTTTAATTAAATGGATATTTGTTTAATTTGATGCTTGAGTCATGGTGAAACGTTAAAATTGGGCACATGAACTGGATTGAGCCCTTTCTTCATTCTTTAAAAATAAAGAATAGCTTTATTTACTTACTTTACTTTCGTATTACATAAAGTTGGGTTTGAGAATAGTTATTGTTATTCAACGAAAGGACTAGATATAGGAAACAATTAACCGTCAATTACATATTTAAAAACATTATTCAGAAAATCCAAACGGTAAACTGTACGAGTGAGCTCGCAAATGGAATTTAATTACATTAATTGCGATGTTTCGGTAGCAGAAGTTTTAAATTTATTTTGACAATTGACAAGAATCAATGTTGAATTATTTAGTATAGAGCAACATTTGGGTTTTGGGAAAATTTCTGCCAGAGTTCCTCCTGATCTATTAGTGTCAGGAGGTTCTCCATCTGTTGTCACAAAACCACCTGGATTTACTGTTACAATTACATATGTTTTATTCAATGTATCCATTGTTTGAACTATTTATACATGTAGATAACATCAGTTCCTCATGTACTGTACTTTTATACACTACTACTATATTGTGTGAGCTATTATTAAATGAAATAAAAACTGCATAAAGATATAAAACACATTGTGCTTAAGAAAGGCAAAACAGAGAAAGCTATTTAAGGATACGTAAGATCTTGCTCCATTTGTAAGCCCTTTGCATACACCCATTTGCACCTGTATGTTTCAGGTCACCTGACAAATAAACAAAAATATGTATTGCACATCTCAGCATAAAATCTCTCTCAAAACAGACTGCCAACTAAGACCTTGCCAATGCCTGTTGTTGTTCCTTTTGGAAAGTATTCATCAGCACGATTAGCAGCACAGCTATCTACACAATATGATACACCAGCCTAATATGATACATTTACAAGCAAAACAAAAGCATTTAAAACAGTATTATTAATGACACATTCATCATGTCAAGTCTACAAATAAATTTTAAAAAGCACTATCGTACTTGCTAATTGTTCAAAGCAAAGGGGAGTAACAGAGAAATTAAATGAGAATATATTGCACGTCTAAAATACAGTTTAGTTAATTTTACTAGAACAGATTTCAATGAACACAAAATTCAATTTGACAATGGTTTATTTTTCTAGTTACAACAATCGGGCAATGAAAAAAATTGCTTTCCTTCAGTCTGTACATTATGGTGATGACCAATATACATTGCACAATGCCTACCATCAGATTATTGTACGCAGATGTTGTTTCTAGTCACTGGCATGCTGTCTGTTATTACGCAACAATAAGTTATTGATGCTGATGCTACTGTTTAGTGGTCTCTAGGGAACATTAATCAAGTTAAAATGACTTCTGTCACACAACAGACTGCTCCCCTCGGTATTTAGCTCTGATTAAAACAAGTTTCACACGCTTAGTCAGAGAACACATAAGACTGATTTAAAACTCAAACAAAATAATAGTTCACAAAACCAGAATCCAGATACATTATTGTTTTCACAAGTTCTCTTAATACAAGCATATAAACACTTGCCTTATGTAGTTATATAACACCTGAAGATAACGCATGTCTAAATAAAAGTTGGTGATAAATAAAGACTTAATTATCTACTGCATACATTTTGAGGATATGATTAAAAAAACGTCTTTGATTACTACCAGTATTTATTGGATTATAAAAACAGACATTGCAAATACTGTAGTCACACGTTTAGATGCTAATATTTCACTCGAAATTCATTTCAAATAATTTATTTCTTCATTGCTCTGTTACTTGAAATACCTAATGGTCAATTATTTACCTCCACTTTGGCAGTAGATGTATGGCTAATGCATAAATAAAGCAGATATAGCCTAAATAAAGCAGATATAGCCTAAATAAAGCAGGTCGGTATCCTCCAATGGCGACTTGTTTCCAAATCCATTGGGTGATGCGGAGCTGTTCCGTCCAGAAGGCATCTGCTCAGCTTGGACGGTCCCTTCCCCGACCACATTCAGCCCAGTGCAGCTGAACAGTCAGTCCAGAAAAGCTGTGTTCCCTTTATTTTCTGCCTGTGGCATCCGTTTTGGGGGGGGCCCGAGGAGGGCCAGCTCACGGTACTTCTCTGTGATCTACAGAATGGGTTTTGTCTCTCCGTAGTGAGGCGATGGAAGGGTGATGGGCAGGGTTTGGGGAGCAATGGCTGCAGTGTCTCTTACAAGCTGTTCTTGTCTGTGCAGTCTGCCTCCGGGCTTCGGGGGAAGTAGACGGTGGTCTTGTGCTCTTCATAGCGGTCAATGTGCTTGAGATGCACCACCATGTGCAGGGCGTAGGCCAGGACCAGCAATAGAATGAGAGAGGTTATCAGGCCCATGAGGATGGCCGGGGTGAAGAACGTGGCACAGTCGCTGGCTGAGGCAAACTTGTCTGACTGCACATTAAAGGCCTGGATCTGTGGATGCAGATAAGAACATAATATAACGAACAAACTGGGTCTAACAACTGCTGTGGATGTACTGAGTCATGAAAAAACATCAGCTATTTGATGATATTTCACAATTTACTGTCGTAATCAGGCAAGGTATACAACAGTAAGGACAATGCAGCAATGTTTGTGGCAGTAGTTTACATTTAAAAGTCTCAAAAGCTTAAACTCCCTGATGCTTACCAACTGCCTTGCGCGCTCTTCTTTTCTATACTCAGCATGCTAGAAATCTACAACATATTTTAGACAACTTTTTATCATTCCTGTTTCTGTCAATTAAGCCAAGTACAGCAAAAGGCCACAAGAAAGCTGTAGACAAATGGAATTCCACATATGAATCATTTATTTTGTATCATTTAAGCTTCTATATTTCTAGCCTAATTTTATAGAAGAGAAAATTCAATTTTCTATATATATATATATATGTACTATAAAAAGGAGGATACTGGTACATTCATTTTTAATGCATTATGAGTAACCTAAATATAATTTCATATAATTTTAATGGACTGAATCATCCTATTTAAAGAAAGAAATTTCCATTCGGCAGACATTGATCTAGCCTTCACATGACCATCCATATTGTGGTTAATAGATGTATAATATTGGGTTATTTGGAAAGAGGATGGCTATTACCTAGTACTGGTCAAAGGTCAAAGTGGCATGCATCCCATGAAAAAATATTTCAACACTCGAATACTCAAGATTTCCAACAATGTGCCTATATTTGCAACATAGATGTCACACCAAACAGCACACCAAAATAGTTTGATTATGTTAATGGTGACCAAAGATCTGGATCCAGCTGTGGTTTGAGCCGCAAAAAAAACACGACTTTATGTGTCAATTGCACGCAAGTGCATTTTTTCCCCCGAGGTGGCGTCTGTGGGCAAAATAACAAAGGGCGACACTGAAGCAGGCCCAGACTGCAGGGCTGCCTACCTGGAAGTCGGTGAAGGTGATGTGCCAGTTCGCAGAGCTGTCGCTGTGGGAGCTGGGCACAAGCAAAGTGTCGTATTTCTGCAGGCTGCTAACGTGCTGGCAGTGGTAGGAGTAGGTGGCCGGGGCGTAAACCTCGGTGGCATTGAAAGTGGCCTCGTGCGTCCAGTTGTAGTGGATGTGGACGCTGTCCAGCGTGAACCAGTTCTGGCCGGCGGACTCGTAAAACGTGTTGGACATCTGCAGCCTGTCGAAGAGAGCGGAGCAGGGAGGGAATGTGAATGAAGTCTGTTGATTCTCCACAAAATGCAATGGGGAATGATTTTAAATGTCAGTAAGCACACCTGATCACAAGCCCTCTCAGATCCTCTACGTCCCCAAAGCGTAAAGAGAGCCTGTTGGCAAAGTAAAGAATTTCATTACACACACATATTTTAAAAACATAATATGTTCAAAACACCTGAATCACAAACTTTGAAAACATGTTGAAATCTTAACTGGAGCAGATTTAAGAATGAACATATGGAGGTCCTGAGGCTATATATATGCAGACAACCCCTGATCTGTAAATGGGGATCATTTTTAACTAAGATTCATTGCAGTTTTGTTACAAAATACTTGTGATTACACCTTACACAATCTGAAGGATCACTGGTATTTAGTGTGTGCCAATAAACATCCGATGTTATATAACAAGACATGGACGCCAAATGAGAACACAGGAAAAAATAATCGTTTAAATTATATTAAAGTTGGAATTTGCAATAAATAAAAGACGATGAAACTGTAAATAAAACCTTACATGGCTTTGTCTTTGCTGCAGACGGAACCTTTGGTGTCCACGGGGGCGTTGGGCCCGAACGCCCTCTCTGTAAGGTCGACAAAGGTGTGGTTCTTGTACCTGATGGCCAGTTTCTTGGCTCTAAAGAGGATACATGTTTTTCCATTGTAAGCCACATTCAGAGGGGAATAGGGAATTGAAGCTGAAGACTGCAGCAACTTCCGTTTTGTCCTGGGTGGGGAGAGCAGCTGCCATCCGTAAGGCTGAAGACAAGGGAGAAAGAATGAGAAGGGGAGAAATCAAAACAGGACGTAGGGCAAACGATAGAGACAGTTTTACACATAGAGAAACAGGTTCTACAACTATAGTTTTATATAGTGCTTTTCATCATCCATTCAGGTGCTTGTGATTTTTTCCCCCTCTGAATGTACTGAAAGTTTTATCTATCTTACAAGGACCAATCCATCGGCCTTGTAAGAATATATGTTCTTGTGTTTGCCATCGCATTTACAGAAATGAGAATACCGTACCTGCAAGATTCTTCTGAGAGGATTTTCAGCTTCGGGAAAATAACTCCCCTCGTGTGCAACACTGTGGCTCTGAACAGGGACTCTGTCTGTATTGACGAAAAGGAAGAGTATTCTGTGATGTGGGATGCATTATATAAGATCATCTATAATGCGTATGGTGTCGCGATGAATTATGTATGAAGAATTATGTAAGATCACTATTAAAATGTGACAGCTGCATTTCCTATATTTTGTACATAATGGACAACGTTTAACATTTATTTCCCATATGTTTACAGATTTGGTGATGGTTAGCATAGCAGACTTAAACGGGCCACGATTTTAGACTTTATCCATTTACACATCTGGATATTAACTGCCACGATTCAAGCAAGTATGTACCTTGCCCATGGTTATCACAGTACAGACCCACTGGATTTAAACTACAATCTTCCGACTACAGTAACTTGCCACTCTCTCCTCGACTTCCATTTTTTATGGGCAGGGGCCTTATGCTAGGGTTAAGGTCTGCTAGTTGTCTTTTCTGTTTCAAAAGGATATTTGTGCTCATTATTTCAATACGAGGTCAACTTTGGCTGCTATTGACACTTATTTTATAGTTTTGGCATTTACTGTACTCTTTTTCACTACAGGTCTACTGCAATCCAGGTAGCCTTAAAAATAATAACTTACCATTTCTAAGCTTAATGGCTTGTTGTGGGGGGTCATCAGAGCTATAATTAAGAATAAAAAGAGAAGAGACATTTAACAGAAGAGACACACGTAGACTTCGTGCCTGTTGAAGACATACGGCAGGTAAAATGTAAGATCTTTTTCTTTATTTTGTTACGGTCAGGGTTTAGAAAGACGGGTAAGAGCTTTGTGGGTCTGAGCTCTGTCTGCGTGGTAGCTAATGAGATGATCGTTCACATTCCCAATCCTTTTCATCCATCATTTTAAGTTTTCTCAGCAGAGCAAAGCCAATAAGGCAAGGGGAGCCGTTTTCTCTGAGTAAGGTTGGAGCGGAACATGAAATGTACATCGGAGGTAATGGGATGGATAGAGAAATTTTTAAAAAAATGTTTTTTTTCACTTCCCCAACTTGGTGATATTTTGCTTTTGCTCAAACTCACTTTTACCATGCGTTCCTCAACAGTAAGGGGGGATTATCCCAAGATGTGCCGTTTAAACATCTAATCTTCGCCATAATGCCAGATAAAATAAGCTTAGCAAAGGAGATTCTAAAACCTGATTAAGAGTCAGCTGGATTTGGCAGCACATTCCTTCAGTGGTAAGCTGCAGGGACCGGGAAGCTCACAGGCCACCCACCTGTCCTCGAAGAGGGGCTAAGGGGTGTGTCAGTCGACCATGACACAGTGACAATCATCATTATTGCTGAGAATCAGAGCAGTGAGTAAACCACTATACTGTATCAGACTGGTCTAATGCACTGGCACCTACCAGAGCACATTTCTCAGCTGGACAGATAAGCATAGGCTTCGGATTAATCTATATATAGGCATCTGTGTCTCAAGTCACGGCGGTTGTTTGTTATTTCCAACACAACAACATTCAAAATGACCCTCCCCTCCAAAATGTCCTATAAGACCTGTTATTGTAAGATGAATTGCTAATTCTTTATAATGTGGGCGTTACCTTGGCATGGACTGTAGATAAACAGTAAAAGTAATTGTGCTGAGCATCTGTGGATGGGTGCTTAGATGTTTCAATAATGCAACATCACCCTGGGGAATAAAAAAAAGGCTTCTGTTTTCCAGCCCATGTTGTTATGTAATTTAATGTGGCTAAATAATTTATCGGAAAATAAGTACCAACCTTAACTTGTCACGTGCGAGCTACACAGAACGCAGGACTAACCAGAGCAAAACAAAAGCAAGGCTTGAGAAATGACTGAACTGAACCGTTTTTTTCTGGGAATGATCCCTCAACTCACCTCTGCTCCTGCACCAGCTTACACAGATCAGCTCAACCTCGCGCTGCCGTCACCGGCCATAGCTGCACGCTGGGGGGGAGGGGGTGGGGGCCTCCAAGTGAGATGGCGCGTTTATATAATCAATGCAATCTGCTGACCATCCTTCCGACTCACCTATCACTGGACGCTGCGCGTTTCGCGATACAGAGGCAGATTAAAGTGTGTGCCTCTGAAGTTGCTCCTCCGCCCAGTGGCCCCGATGCGCCACCAAATCTGATAATACAAGATTAAAGCCCCCATTGCCCTACATGCTGCCACTCTGCCCCATCTGTGCCGCCGCAAAACCAGACAGGCTAAATGGCCCAACGCCCTTGAGGCAATATGTTTCCAATTAGCAGAAATACCAAGTTGTCGACAAAATTCCTTCATAGCTGTCCAGCGTTCCCGGCTATTGAGAATATGTGCACATCCATACTTAAAATATGCTTTGCATAAAAGTAAAAAAAAAATCATTTGGGAAAGGAACGCTTGCCCACGTTCAGTAATGATTCTCCCAAGTGTCCCTTCTGCATGTAAAAGAGCATGTTTTCACCACAGAGGTGCTGACGAAGACCATTACACGTCCAGGGTGCCCAAACCCGGCAATAACAGAGCAGCAAAGGAGAAGAGGATGGATGGGTCCTGATGGATGCTTCTGTGCACCATTGCACACTGAGAGAACATCAGTAAGTACAGATCCCATTTTTACCCAAGTTTAGCAGTTCCTAACTGTTACTAACATTCTCAAGTTTTAAATAGGCCTGATAGTCAAGCTATCAACCTACGGCCTTCCAACCATCTTCTAAAAAATTATTTGGTTATGTTCTGTAATAGCTTTGACAATACCATGTATCTGTTGGCTGGATATTCAAATACTTTTAGATGAAAAAAGTAGTGCAATCACACTAAACCCACAAAGCATGTCAAATTGTAGTCAAAACTCCACATTTCACAACTTCTTATGCATCTGGACTTGGATCAGATGCAAGGCAGATGGAAAACCATCTTATTCTAAAAGATCAAATTTCCACACAACAAAAAAGGTTGCGGTCTTGAATAAAAACCAATACTATTTAGCAAAAACGGAATTCCACAATATATACTCACTTTTGGCATGTTTGCTTGTAACAAACAAAATCAAGCGTAACAAGTATTATGAATTGGCAGTAGTAATTCAAATTTATTTATTTATTTGCCACAAAGTTACCATTAAAATAAATATTTAAGTAATTTTACTAAGCACAGAACGCACTATAGGACATCTAAATAAAGGTACATTATTATCCACTGATAATCTGCAATTGTATTTGAACAAATGTTTGTGAGTTTCATTGGAAAATTACATTTCAGTACAGTTCAATGCTTAATTCAGACTTTGTCAACTTTGTTAAAAGATAAGCGATCAGCAAGACACTTAATTTCCTCAGAACACAACTGACAAGGAGGGTGAGTAACTTTCACACAAATATGTCAGAAATGGAATAGAAACAAAAGGTCACAGAGCGCCTTTGAAATAATATTTGTTCAAGGGTCCCTTATATGCTTCTGGTATAGT
>JAOVYW010000101.1:1744182-1754182 GCA_025775045.1 Hiodon tergisus
GTTGCATTTGTCGAAAAGTTGACATCTAATCTAGGGATGTAGATGTGCATTGCCCCTCACATTTAACCTGCTTAATTCTCAGGCAAGTGTCGAGGTCTGCGTACAGCCAGAAAGCTACGTAACCATCGCCGCGAGCAGAAGTGGCATGACAAGCAGTACAAGAAGGCTCACCTTGGCACTGCGCTGAAGGCTAACCCCTTTGGAGGCGCTTCCCATGCTAAGGGAATTGTTCTTGAGAAAGTGTAAATAAACATTTTATTTGCTTTCCTCACACACACTGAGTGTAACGTATGTACAGATTCTGGCAGTTTCTTACTAGATTGCAGTGTATTGAAATATCTAAATTTGTTGCCTTTAGGTGTTCCCAGACATGTGAACATACTGCTTTGTTACAGTCTGGTCGCACAAAGAAATTGACTAATATGTGGGTTTGTTCCTTTTAGTAGACAGTGTTTGGCACTAGTTTAAAACCTTACTAAGTGTTTTTGCCCTACATACATTTTGCCTTAATTGTCCTTTGGAGTTACAAATAATGTAGCTAGATCAATACATTGGCCGAAACTTGGTTGATTAATCCCTAATCCCTACTCGGTGATTAAGTTCTATTCAAGCTTTTTAAAAACTCAACACACAAGTCACTGGCCCCCTATGAACGTGGCTTGCATGAGTACATTCAACATCAATGTGTTCCTGATCTAATGTGTCTGTCTTTCCCTGCAGTGGTGTTGAGGCTAAGCAGCCCAATTCTGCCATTAGGAAGTGTGTCAGGGTCCAGCTGATTAAGAATGGCAAAAAAATCACCGCCTTTGTTCCCAATGATGGCTGCCTGAACTTTATTGAGGTAAGTCTTCTTCAGCTTAGTTGATCCACTTTATATAAGTGTTAAATGTGAAGGTTTCTTTTTGTTTTAACGTATACATTTATACACATTCTCATTTGCTAATCAAGTTTTTTTTCTTTTTTTATATTTTTTTATACTTCTGGGTTTTTTTTGTTTGTTGTTGACTTGGTTTCTCACTACTTATGCATCTCCCCAGGAGAATGACGAGGTTTTGGTGGCTGGATTTGGTCGTAAAGGCCATGCCGTGGGTGACATTCCAGGCGTCCGCTTCAAGGTAGTCAAAGTGGCCAACGTATCCCTCTTGGCGCTGTACAAAGGCAAGAAGGAAAGACCCAGATCATAAAATGGCTGTTCCTGGAAATAAAGGGTTCTCAATTCATTGAAACGACTTTTGTGTGGAATTTCTTTTTAAGGCCTGAAATTGAAATATATAAATAAAAAATTGGGGTAATGATCAATATTTTATTCTTAATGGGATAAAATAAGTACATCTGGGAAGTGCTGGAAGCTTTTAGGTTCAGTTTTACATAATTTGAGAATTAAGTTTTGAAGAAGGCTTTGATACAAATTGGCCTTCTGGTGATGGACCCAACATGGTAGTAAGGTTTGGTAGTTGTGAATTTTTAGTACTCTAAATACTGTAAAAGGCATAAAAATGACTGACTCCTGCTATTGGACAAAGCAACATTTCTTACCATTTATTTGCTAAGGCTGATTAACATGTCCTATAATCACGGTTCCTGCTATTTTTCTTTCTTGCTCACTGAAATTTGGTGTAGAAAGCGACCGGTTGGTGCCGATCGAGCGACAACGGTCTGATGCTGCATTGACCCTAGTGCACCTCAGCTGTGCCAGGCTGACAGAATAAACCAAGAAAAGGCAAACCTTTCATTGGAGAGATCTGGAAGCTTGTGCTTGTCTGTCAGGCATACATTTGGATATATGTACGCCTGACGGTGTTCCCTTGTTTATGTTGGTGAGAATTCTAAGGATTGGCCCAGAAATGCAATTGTGCAGTCAGCTGGATTTTCATCTTTGAAGATGAGAAATGTATTTTTGAAAGGAGTGAACATTGAGCCCTAACTGAAGTTCAGCTTTGAGGAGTCTGTCAGAAGACAACACCACACAACTTATACAGCCTCATCCTACACAACAGAGGCCCTGAAATAGTCCCATGGATCCAAACCACTTTGATTTAGCTATTGGTGGTCTTAATTGTGAATATGCTGTTTTATTACACATTTATTAATTCATCCTGACCTTGGTGGGACATGAGGATCCATTCATCGATAGTCACTGCATGTACTGTAATTCCTGGTTGACCATTCACACTAGGAGTACACTGTGCTACGCAGTTCTGCCTTTTTCCCCTCACTCCTGCTGTTTGTACCAGGGGGACCTTAAACCAAGTGAGCTTTATTGCAGCTGTTAGGCGTAAATGGGTAAGATGCTGGATTTATCAGGTGGACAATCATTTCGTTTGACCAATTAATATTAAGTGAATCTCACTCTAATGGTTTTTAGTTACCGGTAATGTTTTGACTAAGAAAATAGTACAAATTTTTTGTCTGTTTTCAATAACTATTATAATCGACAATCAGCACAAGTAACTGAGTAGTGTTACTTGTATTCAGCTTATAATGTAATAAATATACAATGAGACCAAAGACCAACAAGCCAACTGTGTGTGTGGTGCTCAGCTGTTTGGACTGCTGTTCTCTCTTGCAGAAAGCCCAATGACTGTCCCTGGTGTTTTTCATTAGACAATCCTGGCCTCAGTCGGTAAAGGCGCTCATCCAAGCACAGAATGAGCCCTACAATCCGGATCTTTGCACCCGGATTTATTACGGGAGAGTGCCGTCCAGATCAGGGTGGGTTAAATCAGCAGGGCTTATTGGTCGGTAACCTGCCAGCTTCCCAAGAACCTGCAGGCAGTGCCAACCTCTCCAGCGGGCTGTGTAGCCTGCAGAGTGTGAAAGAGACTGGTGGCTCAAAGGCGATTGGATCGGAGGAGACCATTCACACTACTCACCCTCCCCATTTGTGATGGCAGAATTTGTTGCCACGTGCCGAGATGAACAATTGACAATTCCAATTCCAAAAACTTTAAAATGCCCATGGGAATGTCGATATGTGTGTTTTTTTTTTTAATTCGCTACTAGCTAGCTTGCTAAAATTCCAGTAAGTTTTAGCATGCTTTCCCAGCACAATTTTGCATTGCAAAATGGATGATTACATCTCCTCAATAATAACCCATTAGCCCATAATTGTATGCTCAATGCTCCCTTTGTTAAATTTTGAGTATTAATTATTGCCGATGTAATTATCTGCACATTGTTCCTCTGTAATTATGCTAATGAATATTAAAACCCATGCCCTAAAGCTCATTGGTCTCTTTAATTCTCTGTAAACTCTTTATCTGAAATGTTTTTTTCATGTTCAGTAAAACAATACCCTTCACCACCGTCACCACCCCCTCTCATTGTTAAGCATTGTTCACTTAACAATACTTAATTAAAATGCCAAAAATTTGAACATGAATATGTTTTAATATATAAAAAATAAATATAGAATAAATAAAATCACCCTAGTAATATCGTCATGTTGCTCGTGGTCATTTGCCTCACTGTTTCCGGAAATTTACTGGAAATTTTCACCCTAGTCGTTCCTAGTAATTCAATTTGATTTAAGTATGAATTTAGACAATGTTTTTGATGATGGGACATTGAAATAAAAAACTCAAACCAACAGAAATTCCACTGCATTCAGTAACATGTAGGCGCATGGGTACAGTAGGTACTTGTGAGCCCACTGGAGTGCACCTTGCAATTATTAGTCCTGTATACAGTGCATACACACCCATGTCCTGCTAACACGAATGAGAAGTGAGGTACCCTTTTCTGCTAACCTCCATAAGGCCACTGGTCATTCCAGGGACACACAGCACAGACGTGGCCTTTTATTTTGCGCACAGCCCAGCTTCATTTGCTCTCCGTCCTTCTGTTTTATTTATAGTTTGCCTGTGAAGTTCTTATCCGGCTGTCGCTCTGGACGTTGTTGGGCAATCGTTGGTCAGTAGAGCGGAAAATTTGCCGCCGTCCCCAGAGCCCAAACCTGACACGGGAGGGTCACTCTGCTGCGGCCATGAAGAGTGGAAGTGTAATGCAATGTTTCGTTTAAACATTTAAGCAGCTGACATCTGACTAATCCTAATTGTTCATTTATGCTGTGCAGCCTTTTGGAAGCTGCGTTTCCACAGGCAGCTGCCACTGTTTCAGCAACATTGACTCTTATGCGTGCATGGGCGTGTTAAAAATGCAGATGTCCCTGGGTTATTTGAGCCGGCTAAATACTCCTGTGTTTGTACTGTCCATTTCACACTAATTTGATTTTCCATTGCCGCACACGTTGGGTTTTTCTCCGAAAAATGCTGATCTGTAAAAGTCCCCTAAGTGTCCCCTTCTCCATAGCGCTATTTCGGCAACGCATCTTTCTAAATGAAATGTTGAGCGCGAGACAGAAGTAGGTCGATCCCACAGCCGAGGAACAATGGCTTTGGTGACGATTCACGCCACTGCCTTCCCACGGGAAGCTCTTCCTGTAGGAAGCCCTACACACCATGGCAGAAGGGTGGACTCAACACGGTTCCACTTCTCCCGCTCCGGAACCTTCTTCACTGCAACATCACCGTGATGTATGGCTGAACAGCTGCAAAAAAAAAAAGCCAAATTGGGCGGCCACATTTCATTGAGCCATTTTGATTTATTTAAATGTCAGTATCACTACTGATATTATATCATGTTATATTATATATTTTTGACCTCCGATCATTGAGCAGCACTTTTATTTTGCCAAACCTAAAACGACAGCATTGAATAGCTTAACACAAGGTATGTTTAAATAAAATCCCAGACATGACACTTGTTCAGAGGAATTTCTGTGGGTCTGATCTCAAGCCCGTTTCGCTGGTGCACTGGAGCAGCCCTGGATAAGTGGCAGTGAAAATGCAGACACAGCCACTGTACCGTGAGATCAGGACCGGGCCGGAGGGGCTCTTCGAAAACAGCTGAGCAAAAAGTATTTCCAATGTAAAAATTCAGTTCTTTAGGCAGTCGTTTTGAGGTTTGATTAAATCTGTGACTGAAGATTTTGTCTTCAAATGGTGAATGAATTCTGTGCATAATGCAAGATAGATTTAAAAAGTGATTTAAAGAAGACAAGAAGGCAGAAAATTGGAAACCCCTGGATTGCAATTGTATTGCCAGGGTTAATAGACTTGGCTTAATGTGGTGCTTAGAGGAACTTACCATGGAACATAAAAAGACAGATGCGGTACAGCTTGTGTTTGGTAAATAGCATCAGGATTGTACGTGTGCATGCGTGTGTTTTTGTTTTTGTGCGTGAATGCACGCCAACCGTATTTGTATAGGATTGTTGTAATACGTGCATGGCCGTGTTCGGCTTGTGAGGAGCCTTCCTCAGATTTCTGGACAAGACCCCGCTAGATGAAACAGGATCTGGACCCGCTGCTGCTGTCCTCTGCGTGAGCAGCCGTGTCCCTCTTTCCTGCCCCTGATGGCCACGACGAGCCACTGAGGCTGGGGGCCTGCTGTGTCCCCCTGCCTGAACATGTGCTGGATAATCCTTTTCACCAGTGGAATTCATGTGGCTTGATCAGAACCCCAACTCCCACCCTCCAATTGCTGTTTTAAGTTCAGTGATAGTTTCCAAATCAAAAGGCTCTGAGACCGGTTTCAGTCCGTGTTCCTGGAGTGTTACTGAGAGTTACCTGGAGCGTTAGCAGAAATTGACTTCTGACCCCATTTTTATCTTTGTTATATAAGTGAAACATATTCAGGGTGGGCCCAAGCAGCTTTCCTCGCCCGGAGAGTGATACATCTCGGCCAAGGCAGTAATCAGGAGAACACAAAGTCATTAAGCTGACATGCGGTCCTGTCAGCAGCAAGGACAAGCGCTGTCCTCCACTTCCTCTCAGACTAAAATCAGCAAACCGATGCAAGGATGATTACGCGCTGTCAGTACGGCATTTCATAGATAAGATCCGTTCGAACCTAATGTTCAAAAAAAAAAAGGCTGCATTATGATCACAAACTCTCAGCCTTTCTGCTCATCTCCTTTACCTGGATGGAATGAAAATTTGCCAAACCACATCAGAATATTCTAAGTTTTTCTAATTACTGCAACAGAATTAAAACAAATTAGTTGCAGAAATTACATCATTGTTCAGGACTCAGTAGCAGTCAGAGCTGAGCTTAGTTACTGCAACCACTTGACATCCAACTCCTATGTGAGGAAAAGCCCAAATTAAAGCTAGAAATGTCCAAAAGAGGTCTGGTCAAAATGTCTCACAAAGCCCGAGGTAAGATTGTGATGCCTGGGATTATTCTTCAGTTGCTCAGCAGATGCTCTTCGCCAGAAAGCCTGGAAGCTCTTGCAATTTATAGATTTATACGCTTGGACTTTTTAAATGATGAATTTAGAGAATTGAATTGGGTTAAGTACCTCGCTCAAAGGTACCAGAGCAGCACCTCTTTCCTGCCTTTAACCGGCTGAATGTGATGGGCTGGTACCTTAACTACCAGTGTCCCCTTTTATGCGGTTGATGTCGACCCCCACTTGCAAGCCCTGCGTCATCTGAGCAGCCCAATCATTCAGTCATTGGAGATACCAGATAACCTGACCGTCTCGGGGGATTTAGGGGTTTCGTCATCACACTGTCTCTCCATTGAAGCGTTCAGACCCACGTTACCAGCAACCCCCATCTGAGATTACATGTAAACAACCTCTGGAAAGCTCTGATTTTTTGACTGACTTTTAGTTAATCTATTGTCTGGCTCTTCTGTTCTTTTGGCCCTGTCAGTTCCATTATTAATCCTTCTCCCTGACATGTCCTTCTTTTTGTCAGTTCTGTTGATGCAGTTGCTTTTCATATTTGGCAAATGCTGTATTCTCATTTAATTACCATTAAAGTTACTTGCAACCACATCTCTGCAACCACCTCTTTGCAAGAGGTCTTTCTGACCTTTCCACTGCGAAGAGCTTTTGGGCTATTTGCAGGTTAGCGCTACATAAAACCATTTTGTTATTTCCAACATTAGGCTCCACCTCCACCCAGAGTATTTGTATTATCCAGCTGTTATTTTGTAGTGTGTTGTGGGTCATAGGGGTGGAGCAGTATGACTCTCCCTTAATTTCCATGCCACCAGGGCACATTCCTGTAGTCAACCACATGAAACCTTACCAGTGTTCCCACTGTCGTTAAGTACATATCTACCTAAGTGGCGTGAACAGTCCATACCCAAATTCTGAACTGAAACATACCCACACGTTAAAGAACAGCACATTTTTACCACTGAATTAAAGCAATTAAGAGATTTCCTTCTACAGATGGAATCAAAAAGACAGAAAACGTTATTATAAAAAAAAAAAAAGGTTTTTCAAAAACTTTATTTGAAGATTACAATAATGATAGTCTGTGATGAGGGTGTTTAGTCTGGAGAAAATCAATGATCCCACTGGGAATAGCGAGAAGCTTAATCTAGGCCTATGGGGAGGGAGGAGTGTGCTAAATGGATGATGGACTGCTCACCAGATTAGTCCCTGGACAATCACCTCTTCAGCTGGGCCGGTGCCCTCCACTCAACATCTCATCCATTCATTAGTTAGATCAAATCTAACTAATGTACTCCCTATAGTGGATTGCATTTGTGGTCTAGACATATCAATGGTATCAGATTCATGACACTGCAGTTTATTGCCCCATAAGACAAAAAAACAGCCGCAAAATCATGATTTTTTGGATAATGGGAATGACATGTGAAGGAACATGAAAGGGGACAAGATATGTAATACAGGCATGACGGCGAGCGGATCATGGAGATGATCGGCAGATCACAGCCTCGCTTGACTCACGCGATTATTTAATCATCCCCTATAACATCTGGATTTCATCTGAACGTTTTCTAACTCCAGGAAATTCCTTTTGTGAAGTAAAGCTCTACCTCCGCCAAAAGTCTAAATTTAAACGCCATGCTAAATAGCAAGGCTTTGTCTATTGAAGGACGATTTCATGCTTGGTTTTAAAAATACATTTTGAATATATTGTCACTCTATCGGTGCTGATATAATTATTGTCTCAACCCATGTTTTATATTTCAGGTTGTATTTCTTCTGACCCAAGTAGAAAAAAATTATCTCCTAATACCAAAGACATTCAGAACTATGTGAATTCCCCACTGAACTTAAAACTGTGGAACACGGACAAAAAGCCTGAGTCAAGATATTTCTGGCTGTTCATTTGTTACTTGCTTTTTGTTCTCAAACCTCAATCTGCATTTATTGTGTCCACCGGGACCAAGATGCCATCTCCCTGTAAATGCAGGCTGAATGACTGGCACCGTATCCCTGCTATTGAAGTGTAAGAAGAGGAGGAACCTTCTGCCTAACACCCTGGGGGATAAAAGTATAATCCAGGTCATAGACTTGTTTTGCCTTGGGAGATTAACAGGGGAAGAGATGAAAAAAGAGTATGAGAAATTCATTCACACACACACACCAAAAAAAATAATGCTAATTTAGTATGTACTGTGATCACGTGTAAATGATTAGCCATTATATGATATGACTGTCCAATAGAAACCAACGAATTCGCTTTAAACACCATATTAACTAAGCGAGAGTTAATCAGAAAATGCGCTGCCACTCCTGTGCTACGGAAACGCTCTTTGGCCCCCCCTTGCGTCTACAGTCATACACTGTTTTTTCTTTTCAGCGATATACAGTGACGAGGCTAAAATATCTTAATGACAAATACATCCCAAATCAAAAAGTCTTTTGAACAAGAATATTATCCTCTGATTATTATGTTCGACTTTTCTGAATGGGCATTTTGGCTTTAAAATTTTTGGCTGTAAATACAGCGTAAAATTGAAAAATAATGCATTTTCCCTTTTTCAACATGTTTCTCTTGAAGCCCCAAATGAGGACTCCCAAACCAGCTAGCACCCTTCTGTAACTGACTGACAGCTGTTTCATTGAGTGACTCAATAAGAAAAAGATTGTCATTGGCATTGCCTTGTTTTAAAAAGCACTCAGTCTGTCCACTGGGGTATGCAACCTTGCTGCTATGGGTGGTTTTTTCTTCAGCCCACATTAAAAGGGGGAATTAGCAGAAACAGAATGGACAGTGTGTACCAGTGCTCTTGTGAACCTTAACACATAGCTGGAAGATCTGCAGGATTTGACACAAACAAAAAATGAATATCAGCTTCTTCTGCACAGATACAACAGAGAAAAATATACAATGTGACCCCAGATGCATGATCCCAGTGCTAAGAGAGACAAAGACATCAATGTGTTTACCTGCTAAGGTAACTTCTCAGCCCACATGTTCCACGTGTTCCACTTCTTGCTGACCGGTCTAAGTACCAAATCAATTCAATGTGGCACATTATGTAAATCCCATTTACCCAGAATACCCCCAGGTTAGGTTTGCCGAGGTCTCGTTAACATTTTCTGGCCGCAAAGTTTTCTAAACGAGCAGTTTGCATGCAGTGTGTCCATATGGCAGCCGTTGGCAGGAGTCCAGCAGACGTGAAATCTCAGAGTCATCTAAGGTTTAAATATCAGAGACTTGTAATGTGGTGGATTTCAACACTAGGATAGTGTGTTGAGAAAAGGTGAGAACATTTAGTGTTAGTTCTATCTTTAAATCAAAAATGGATACGGATAGCAAAGACCGCAGATGGGTGGCATGCATTTTAATCCACTGTTCTTTTAATACTACGCTTGTTTCCTATTCCGTTTTCAAAACAAACAGGAATGTGTGGATTTTAGACTGCCAAGGCTCCATAGGCTAATGTAGTACCTACTCCTGGGGCTAAAACGATTCTCCAGCTGAAGCTTTTTGACACGTGCTGGTTTTTAAACCCCTATCTCCGTGGGTTACACTGTAAGGGGTAGCCATGATGTTATCTGTATGACCAGTCCTCTGTTGGACTCCCTGGAAGCAAAGCCGTGGAACTGTATTAGAGAATGTATTATGACTAATTGAGGGGGGACTGTCCCATGATTGGGTATTTATAGCAGGAGAGTGACATAAATAACACTTTTACCCCACAGTAGACAGTGACAGTGTTA
>JAOVYW010000101.1:1776976-1787317 GCA_025775045.1 Hiodon tergisus
GCTAAACTATATACATTTTAACGGTTACTCCCTCTTTTCTGTTCTTGTTCTGTGATTAACAAAATTGCATGTACTTCGTATCCTGTCACCAGTATGTTGCTGGTCACGGGAGTCCTCCACTATTATGACCGCATGTCCGAACATAATGGAGAATGACTGGCTGGCTTGTCGTCACAGCCCGATGCCTGCTAGCTCCGCGTTGTGTTGGCTTAAAAAAAAAATACTAACCAAGAATGTCCCACAGTTCATGTTGGAGCTCTGGAAAGTTAAAAAAAAAAATTTAAGCTAAATATTTAGAGGGCCCTTATAAATGCACGTGGAGATTTCTTAATTTTGTTATCTAATAAGGACTCTGGAGTCTGCCACTAAATCGGCTGTGATTCTGTGGGCGCGGTTTCATGTGGAGTAGTAAGATCATGGCAGGAATTTCTGCGATTTTCTAGGGAATGTGGCCTACATTACTGAATGTATACAGCGCCATTCCCGCTGTCTCGGGCCATTGATCCAACGCGGATCAAAGTACTGTCCTTTGCTTGTATCCGTATTGTGTCAAATTTCCAAGGTGTTCTGTCAAACCAAGTGTGGAGTCCTCGTCTCCCTCTCGTCTGTCGAGTGAAAAGTCTGTTGTGGATTTAGGTTTTTTTATCAGTGCGCTCGTGCGTGGTAGCTTTTGTGCCATCATGGCTTCTCGAACCCTGACTCTTGTATATACCGCCCAAAATTGCATAAGGGCTTTGTAACGCATACAGCGACATTACGATCGTTGTTTTGATTTTTCTAGGCAAACGGGACAATTAAGCACAAAACTGGCAGATGGCAAGTACAGCACTCTTAGATTCCGCTAAAACGCCGGAAGCATTTTCTCTGAACGACTGTGGATAGCATAGGTAAAGTATGGGAAAGCCTTCTGAAAGTTTCAAATTTCAGATATGGTTTTGGAGTAGCAGTTACTTTCTGTGCGAGTGAACCAGGAATAAAGGTGAGGGAGGAGAGTATGGTGGAGAGTTAGGGCTCTATGACTGCTACTGATGATTACTTCTCGCTTACCTGAGCTGTAGGTAAATGAGATTTACTGGCTGGGAGGTGCACTCAAGCAAACCAAACCTATATCAATGACACCCAGATTATTACTAAGTATTAATTTCTCACAAATTTGAATACCTCCACATCTGTAAAGACTTTCGTGCAGTCCCTCGGAATTATGGTTTTTGCAGACAGATGTTGGTGGTGAACACTAAGGTTAAGTCTTAAAATAACAATAATTTAGTCTTACAGGCAGAAGCTTGCTTATTTGGACAGACACCCTTTGAGCTGTCATATTTCTGCGGATTGTACGGCATATCGGCAATGTCGTAATGGCACTCTTTACATATGTATACCTGTTGCCCGTATGTATTAAGCCATGCAAATTTAGACCTGATGCTTTTTTTACCCACAGATTTATTTCTTGGTTTCGGAAAACATTAGTGAAAAGTGAAAGGTGGTGGAACATTGGTAATTTTGACACTTAGAGGAGCAGGAATTATAACCATGAATTAATAATAATATATAAGTAATGCAAAAAGGCTTTTTTTCCTTTTCTTTTGGAGTCCATTTTCCTGATTTGTGCTAGAAATATTGAAGAAACGGTGTTAGTTGCAGTAATCGTCTGTTATCAAGGAGAATTGCACTTTACTATTGTGGGACAAGGGATTTGGGAATTTTTAAAGGGGTTTACTGTGTATGTAAATGAGTCATCCTCGAGATGGGGGTGAACTTTTTGTGATTCCTAAATATCTTGTAAGCGATAAATGTACAGTAATGCAAGTCTATACTTGGAATTTCATTTAATGTCTATTGCAGAGAGAAGTGTTGCAAAAAAAGTCCTGCGTTTAACGTGTTATTTGTCTTTTCTAACAGAGACACGGTTGTTGTCTTTACACTATGAACGGTTATAAGATTTTGTTTTTGCAGAAACTTAGTTGTAAGTGGGAGAATGGAATGTAAAAATATTAAACAAAAGAAAAACACTTATGGCTCTGTGAATTGCTTGGAATAAGCATCTTCTGTTGTTGTAAATGCCAGAGCAGGGCACTGCAACGGTGCATGTGGAGGGTGAGGAAGCATGACTACTCTCCTCCGATCCTAGTCGCCTTCTACGCTCTGCAGGCTACTGTCGCGGAAATTCCAAGGCGAAGTCTACCAAAGACAGTTCGACACAATGTTTCGTATTAAATCACTGTTTTATTGTCGGCCGGCACGACATGGTCTCTCCACCTCACGAGTGAGCAGGAGAGAGCCCCCATCATGGGGCTCACGCCATTCTTATACACATACAGAACACGTCATAATACAGTAATACAAAGGAAAAGTACAGAACCTTCTTAGCATTGACCTCCCACAGCCCCCCTCGCCCGGAGGAGAGAGGTCAGTTCAACCTTTTCCCCCGGATGGGGCCTGAACCACCAGACAGATGGGAGTCGAGGAAATCTAAACAGTTCCGAGGGAACGCCTTATCTTGAGACTCCCACAGCTCTCATGGTCAGGCTGCTAGTCTACAGCTTAATGAGGCCTTGACAAAGGTGTCAAACCTCGCCAGCAGAAACAATCCAACAGTGTATTATTGCATTTAATGTATGTTAAGAAAGAGACCGAAATCAAACATAATATTTCCACAATACTACACAGCCCGTGCGAGAGTTTTGGCACCGATGGAAGGAGAGGAACATCCCTCTTGACGGTACTGCCAGCCTGCGGGCACCCGAGCTGTGAGCCGAGAGGAGCCATGCTGATTTTAACCCAGCAGGGTGGCGCACTGCCGCTTGTGCAACACCACTGTGCTCTCCCAGTCAGGACTGGCAAACGACGTGCTCGGCACAAACCTGCGATATCCAGGTCATTGGGTCATTCTGTGCGCAGAGCTAATTGGGAGTCCTGCCAGCGATTGGTAAAGGAATGGGTCTATTTAATAAATCTCTTCGACAGTTGGCAATGGTTGATGTGTGTCATAGGTGCAGCCTTACAAAATACACTGGGTTTCAAATATGAAGCCATTTATAAAAACACAATGGCACGGTGCAGAATTCCTGGGCGGAAGTAACTGTCTTGTAATTTATTCTCGATACAAATTAACCTGCTTTCACAAATGCACTGTTAAGTGTTACGGCGAATTTTTGAATGAGGAGGCAAAGCACAACCTGACTTCCACATCCACCAGACTATGGTTGTCTTCACTATCGTTATTGAGGTCACTTTCAGTTAGTGCTCTACAAAGTTCGCTACAACACATGGATCAAATGGCCTCCTTGCTCAGGTAGAAGAGATGCGTCCAGTCACTGGGCAGTGGTTTTCTACTACCACCAGTGTGAGATGGTCTGTGTTTCAAATAAGCTGTGTTCTAATTTGCACTAGAGCCTTGACACTCGCTATGAAATATAAATCTGGTCAGTAGATAAACACTGAATGTTAGGTACTCAATACAAGAGGAGATTCATTTGAATTCAGAGCCGTAGAGTAAAGGTGAGTTAAAGTAGTGAATAAACTCTGCAGCCGTGAATTCACAACTGACCCGACCTGAGAGAAATAAATCAGACAAATAAAATAAATACATAACATCGATAATAAAAAAGATTGATTGTGTTAAATCAAATAAGAGCAGATGACGAATAAATGGCTTTTGTGCCAACAAAAAAGCAATGGAAAATTTTTGTCCCCCTTTTTCACTCAGTCGTCGTTTTTTTAAAAGTGTCATTGCGGTATATTCTCTTCTATTGGGGGTGATGGGGTTATCGTCAGAAGACAAATGACAAAACAATCAACCTATAAGCCAACGAAAACGGAGATGGGAGGGCATTTGGATAGAGACACAATTTTACGGAAAAAGTGCTCCGCGTACTCTCACACCGGGTCTATTTGCTTGTAATAAAGTGTTTTGGGGTTTCTGTGACAAGTCTGATATAATTTGCAATCTTTGAACGGAATGGATGCCAACCCAACCTTCTCATTGTTTCAGTTGTATAGAAATGACCCGATTTACTCGCTTTGTGCTTCGGATTTGATGACTGCATCGCAAACTGTGAACAATAACTTTATTAAGGAACAGAAACAACTAGTTAAGGTAGGATGTTAAACTTTAAAATAGTTTGGTAGGACAACTTTAAAATAGGATAAAATTTTCTCTTATCCTAATATTTTAGAAATCATAATTATGCAACCACACAGTTTAAAATTAAGATAAACGGCAAACGTATTGGGATAAAACTGACATTCATTATCGCGTGGTTTAAATGACCAATCACGCTTTGTAAATATGTTTGATACTGATAACAAATGTAGTCAGTACAAATGTATATATTATGATGATAGGAAATATAAAATTAAGATCTATATAAATAAATCTATACAAGATCTGTAAATGTTCATTTTTTGTGGGCCCAGGCGCCACTACACTGGCTGTAGCTCTGCTACGAATCAATTTACAAATAAGAAAACCAGTTGTTCTGAAAAAAACACTTTTGTATTGCTTTTGTTTTAATTTCTCTTCAAAATGCAATTGAAGCAAAAAGGAGGAAGAAAGGATTTTGGATTCTGCCCAAGCAAATAATTGTCCTGCTAATGACTAACTTAAACTGAAGGACAACAGAGTTGCAGATGGTTTGGAGTGGTTTCTTAGAGATATTATTCATTAACTGTTCAAATATCTGAGCTAGCTACGTTACTAGAATAATTGTTCACTGCGGTACCAAACATTATAGGCTTTTCATTTTAGTATAAATTCAAATATTTGGCACATCTCCTATATGTTCCATTTAATATCATCAAGGCTAATGATAAATAGAGATTATTTGTTAACAAAAAGTGACCAACCAGTAAAAACATAGAACACTAACGGCTTTAGTTCCTCAAACTTTAAATATCTACTTGACCAATGTCTTGCACATACTCTGACAAACCATGCCTTATTTAGTTCTGTGCAGTAACCCAATTCAGTAGTTCAGGAATTCAGTTGCATTCAATCCCCTAAGAGAATGAGATCTCGCACTATTGTATAGCCACAAAAGGTGAGGAAGCACTCTTGGGTCTTTTCAGTATCCTTTGTCCTCCACAGCGCTATACAAATAGCAAAACATGATGCTCTGAAAGGAACCGAAATGGCAAAGACCTCTATTCTCGGATTCCCAGCAGTTACGGTCTATACTCTGTGTCCTCCTCTGATTTGAATTCTTTATGTATTGTTTTGTTTTGTGATGCGGCCTGGTGCACTTATCGCATAGCATGCCCCTGTCCCTTGTGTGTGTGTGGGGGGGGGGGGGGGATACAAGCCTCACAAAAGCCCTTACTTCAACCTCTTGTTTCCCAAAGACACTGAGGAAGCTGGAACAGCAGAAGCTGATTCGCATGCAGCAGCTGAATGAGGAGAGGAGGCAGTTTGCGTTTCTCATGAGGAAGAGGCTGTCTCCGAGAGGCTCCAGCCTTCAGAGAGCCGCCGTCGCGACTTCGGTGAAGGCCGAGCGCGGCGCCAGATGCGCGCTATCTGCGCCGGCACGCTTCCTGGCTGGCCGGAACGAGCGGGAAGCCAGTGCGGAAAGCCAGGGGAAAAGAACTTCCAGCTCAAACACTGTCAGCTCGTTCTCCACTTCTCCACCCCTTGTACTGCCTTCGCACGGAGAACATAAGGGCACCTTTAATGTAAGCGAGCAACTGCCCAGACATGATTTAATTTGTGGGATTCAAAAATACATATACTGTATATAACTGCAAATGTTGACCAAATGTTTTCTAGCAGTGTGCTTAATTCTTTACATTTGGAATCTCTGCCCTTCCATTTAAAAATGTTTTAATTTTGTGTTCTAGGGTTCAGAAGTGCATGCCGCCTCCAAAATATGCGTTTGTGAGTGCGGACGCCTCAATAAATTCCCAACGAGGAGTGACAGCAGTCTACCGTTGATGCAGCAGCGCATTGATCTTTGAGACTTCTGACAGTGGTATTCTGGGTTGGTGCTTCAGAGCTTCCCTGGACACTGATTGGTCAAACGCTCTGCATGTCTCGCGTCTATTCTAATTTGCATTACAGTGAAGATGGAAGTTCAAAAACAATGCATTTCCTCCTTGAAAAATATTTGGCCCGTTTTAGGAAGTGGTGATCTCAAGTTTCTTCTGTTAACAAGATTTCTAGATCGGAAACTTATATTTTTCTTACAACAAACTTTATATATGCATTTAAGCATTAAATGAATTCACATTTACCACAGCAGGGAACAGAATAAAGCAATTTCAATGTTTGTTTTGTTATTTTGCCGTATTTTCTACACGGTTCCCCCTTGCTGTTTCTCAAAGGTATCAAAAACCGTTCAAAACACTGAAATGTACCACAGGCGATTTATGTCTGTGGCATATTTTACATGACCTGAATTGATTTAGGACTATACATTTTCAACATATATTTGATATTTTCTTCTGAATATAGTCAGATATAGTGGTCTCTTATATAATCCATTCATAGGCCGGGATACGTTAATTTACACGTTATAAGATTGAAGAAAATTGTATATATTTTTTTTCTGGATAGTTTCTTTTTTTTAAAGCAGGTATAGCGAGAGCGACGTACAGAAGTGCTGTAGTTTCAGGGTTCTCAAGTGCAATACCAAACGGAGCTATGAGGTATAAGAATAATGCTGCAAGAGATAACATATTCACCCGTCACATTCTATACCTAAGCATAAAAATAAGAAGACAACCAAAGTATTCCAGGCGTAAATACATGGCATCCAAACAATTCCTGCGTGGGGGAGCAGGTACGTTTTTAATTTCTTCAAATTTTAGTTTCCTCAAATGTAATTAGTCTCATATTCTCCTGTCAGTTTTCCAGTACAAGTATACCAGTCAAAATGCCTTAAAGATGTGTAGTGATGCCAAATGTATCGGTATATCTAAGCAAGGAGTTATCTAACTAACCAGGTTGTGCGATCAGGAAACACCCAAAGGAGGCGGGCTTCTGCTTTGTGTTTCAACGTAATGACATCATTCTCAAAGTGACGCAGTTGAATTTCCTTCATAAAAAGCTCAGCAGCGCCTTTGTTGCTGAAATATAGACGAAGTTTTATTTTGAATAGTAATTTATATTGATTACAGTAGTAAAACGCTATCACAAAAAGTCGTCGACAAAGATAATAAAAAACAAACAAACAAACCTGGAGAAAAGACTGACGACCGGTGGTTTGACAGGTGGAAAACGGATTTTTAAATTGTGAACGATGGGCGCAGTCTTGGGGGCCTTTTCGTTAGCGAGCTGGGTAAGAACCAGTTTACTCCTATGTTACGAAAGTTAATACATCGGCTTTGTTAGTGACATGTTGTGGTGAAGATATGTAGACAACAATATGCGTTGTATGTTTGGTTTGACATTTGCTTGCAGATAAGCGAATACATGTAGTTGGCGAATCAACAGGTATGATCAGACGACAGTACAGGGATGTTCAGTGGTCATATGTGGATAGTGCATAATTCAAATAGTGTGGAAATTAATTTCGCTACAAGGACTTCCACCCCAAGACATTCGAATCATTAGTGTTATTTGAAAGTGGAGGAAAAACGCTGAAGCAGTGACATTTCGCTCACTGTTTGTGGCCGCTTTTCTAACTGTAGAATTACATTTCCCTTCACAAGCGTAATGATTATTCTTCTTAGTAAGCAAGCGTGATGGACGGTATTACATTTATATTAATGTGAAAAGTTAAACACGGACGTGAAGATTCTTAGACGTGAGTCGACACCTTTCTTCCCCGCAAAACGATTCGCAAAAACCATTTCGTCAATAAATTACTTTGAATTAAGTAATTTGTGTAACAACATTCCATCCATAATACACTTACACATCTTGATTCTTGGATCAATAAAATATCCTAAACAATAATTCAACCGAGTGGATGGCATCAGTATGTGATTAACGTTAGGGTTTGTGAACATGGATCTGAGCAGCACATTGCATTTACTTTACAAGTTGCGTAGCAGATGACGGCTAACAATGAACATTTATCCAATTAATATAGCTTGTTATTTACTGAAACAATCAAGGGTACAACAATTGTGCTGGAGATGGAACAAAATATACATAATTTTATAGGGTTCTTTTGACGATTCTATAGTTTTGATTGAAGCTGTTCACTGTAAGTATTTACTTATATTTATTCGGAAGTGTGGGAGAAAATTTTAAAATGCATTAACGATTTTCATTTCTAGAAGTGAGATTGTATGTGTCTGTGTCTGTGTTGTTTAAGTAAATTTAAATCAGTAGAGGAGTCGGGTAATAAAATCTTATTTTATATCCTGTGTGATGTGGGGAAAAAGTGTGAAAACTGTGTGACCCTATAATGAGTGAGATTGGTGTGCTGCTGTGTAAGGAGTGTAAAAAACCAAACTGGAGGTGCTGAGCGCGCTGCCAGGGATGGGAGGAAGCGGCCTGAGATCTGACCATGAGAAGTTCTTTAACTGATAAGGAAGACCCGTAGGGGGGAGATGGGTGCTTCTTACACACACACACCATTGTTATTCCTTAGTTTGGGTTATGTTGAGGGGCTAGAAAGTTACAGGTGTCTGATCTGGTTCAGACTGGTTTTTCTTTCAGACCCACCCTGCGAGGTGTTTGAACTGAGGAGGTTTTGTCATTGTAACCTTGGAAGAGTAGTGGGTAAGACTGCCTTCCCCATTTGCAAATGTAATGAACGCGAAGAGCTTGAATTCACATCCAGATTGTTGCAGTCTTTCTATTCTGGGAACAGACAGGGCCCGGGACCCACAAACGCTCATCTGTGGGGTCTCAATTTCCCCGACAGAATATCATTAAATTGCCAGTCGTATCAGACAAGCTTGTTGGATGGCAATGTACCTAAGAACAACAAACTTCTGCAATAAAATATAGACAAAAGGTTGAAAAAACATTTCCATGACAGAACTATGTGACAAAATAAACTGTGAACCACTTAGCTTCAATGCGCTACAGACAACTGTGTGAAAATGCAATAATTTTGAACAGTTTCTTTAGACTGGCTTTTTCCCGAGCCGCTCTCTATATCGGATGAAGAGGTACGAAACACGATGGTTTTAAGGGGGAGACTGTTGGCGTTCGAAATGTGCCTGGCCCTGATTAATGTGTCTGCCTTGAGCCAGACTGACCTTGGCTGCCTTGGGTATTAAGTTGTTTACAACACTGACTGGTACAGGCTCACATCAGGTGTCTTAAAGGCACAGTGCTTCAGTTAATAATTCAAAATCTCTGCCCTGAATACAGAAATATTTTATAATTTGTCAAGTAACAGAAGTTGTTAACGTGTAAACAATAGTGTTAGACATTATTAGAGTATTATGGGATCATGGGTAATTCTGATGGATTTCAGGTGTTTAGTCATTCGGCTAATCGTAATGTTTATTACATTCAAGGTATTGTTAATTCTGCAACATAAGGCAGCAAATGGCAACGCCGCAGAGGCACTATTTTGTGACGCTAATGAGCAGGAATTCAAAATGGGTCAACATGGCAGACGAAAGCCGCTGAAATGCACGAGAGAATTTGACCGTTTTCTTTCTCTTCTAACCGTCAATGCAGATTCCGTGTCTGTGTAGCAGTGCCTCATGCCTGCTGTGCCGATGCTGTCCCAACAGCAAGAACTCCACGGTGACGCGCCTCATCTATGCCTTCATCCTGCTGGTGGGGACCATCGTTGCCTGCATCATGCTGTCGCCGGGGGTGGAGCAGCAGCTGAAAAAGGCACGGTGAAAAACGCGCCACTGTAGTCCCTCTCTCTGGTGTTTGTACCGTGCTTCTATGCTAAAGCCGCCCTGTGGGTTCTTCTTGTGCAGATCCCCGGGTTCTGCGAAGGAGGGTCCAGCTCCGCCTTGCCGGGCGTTCGCGGCAGCGTCAACTGTGAGATCTTTGTGGGCTACAAGGCCGTGTACCGCGTCTGCTTCGGGATGGGCGTCTGCTTCTTCGCGTTCGCTCTCCTCATGGTCAACGTGAAGAACAGCAGGGACCCAAGAGCGGGCATCCACAACGGGCAAGTCCAGGCCCAGCCTTCCCGTCATCGAGTCCTATTCACTTCAGCACCTTTAGCCCAGACACCGTCAATACATTTTTATTAAAACAGTTTACACTGAAATCAGAAGAACTCTGCTTCTGATTTCATTGAAGCATCTGCTCTTGATTATGCAATACAGCGCACCAATGAAGTGTTAACTGTGTTCTGCCCTTAGAGGCTGTTAAACCCATGATTATGTCTGCCCAAAACATTTCCTGTGCTTTTCTTCTAGTGTGATATGATCATACGACTGAAAGAAAAAAATGTGCATTCCTTTATAATTTATATTTGA
>JAOVYW010000101.1:1811492-1825295 GCA_025775045.1 Hiodon tergisus
GAGAGAGAGAGAGAGAGAGAGAGAGAGAGAGAGAGAGAGAGAGAGAGAGAGAGAGAGTTCTGTATATCTGGGTGACAAGTTGTCATTTTATATTTGTAATTTACGCTAAGAATTTTTGATGGTACATGAGTATTAATGTATTTAATCTGTAACCGTACGGTTTAAAAAAATGTTTGTTTTCCATAATGATTTGCAAATAAAAATAAAACCTTTAATTACATTTTTTGCCTTGATTGATTACTCACCCGAACGCACACATGATGTATATTTGTTTTTGAATCAGTATTTGGTCTGAGTAAGGAGCTAAACAGTTTAGCATTTTGGCATTTAGGTTTTTTTAAATCGTGTTTTACTATAGTAATTTTTGTTTTGGAATGTTTTGCTTTATTACGAGTATAAATCTGAAACTATGCGTAAGTTATTTTTGTAGTATTTTATTTTAAACGTGGAAACTCATTATTTAATGTATTTGTTTCTTTCTATTTGGTTGTGGATACACTGGGAGAACAAAAGATAGATCGTGTGATGACATATTCACCGGAACTATATGTCGATAAGGCTGTTATTTCTTGTAGGAACTTTAAAAAGGGAGGACGCAATCTTGAAGTATCGGTGTCCTCCTCACTAATCCTGGTAGAAAATGTTTGATGAACCATCTTCATGAATTCGAAACCTATTATCTTGTGTCTGATCTTCCTGAAAGTATGTATTATAGTCTTGTTTTCTAAATTAACAAAAAATTAATAATAGGCAGTCTGTCTCAACTTAAAATGCCATGGCCTGGTCGAGGTGTTGTGTCTGTCTTGCGCATTTTCCGCGTTCCTAACGATTTTGATCTTCGAAAGTATATCTCGTTTATTGTAAAATCTTATCACATAATTTTTGTACAAACTGATGGCATAAATATTGTTGTTTGCTGTTTTGTGATTACAACGCTAAAACAAATATATTGTTGTTTAGTTAACTTCCTATGTCTAGTTCCTGTTTTGTCGTGTTATTGAAGTAATCATTCAATACCCGTTACCCGTCTGCTGCTACCCTAAGGCACTTGAAGGCGATATAATGAGTAATAGTCAGAAGACGATTACAATTACGCGACGGTATGTTATGTGTAGTCAAGCTTGATCACGAGTGTCTTTTTTTGTAACAGCTGAAAGGATGAACCATCCACCAGGGACTGGCAGGGATACACAGGAAGCGGCCAATGGGGTGGACACGCCGGAATCTCCGGAGTGCCGTCATGGTCAACACTCCCTGGCCACGCAGCCTCTAAAGTGTGCTGAGAAGCTTCTCTGCATTGGGGCGGACCTAATGATGGTGTCCCCTGGTGGGGTTCTGAACTATGAGGGAGAGCTTGATGGAGGTTCTCCTCCGCACAGAGGAGGACACACGGGCACAGCTAACACAGGCACATGCCACACGGAAGTGTCCCACGCCTTTGTCCCAGACACAAGACCGATAGAGACACTCTACAGGAGTGTGTCCCACACAGATACACCCCATGACACTGTAGACGATGACCCCAACTGCTCTTTTTCTGAGAAGGACCTGAGAGGTGAAGGAGAGGGTGAGGAAGGGCAAGAAGAGACTGTAGGCGCTCATGAGGTAGGTTTCCGTTAAATGTTTCAAATGTCACCCACTACATTGTTGTTACATTGTCATCTTTGTATCTTTGTATTTATGTATTTTTGTTCTGTACAGCCTGTAATACAGTAGTGGTGCTCAGAGGTCTTTGGTTTTTACATGCTGTTTGTGGGTGTGTAAGCACATCTGTCTATATGCATGGCATGTTTTATGCCAAGCAACATTTTGTAAGCTGTTCTGTATTGTACATGTTTGTATAACAACATTGTGTGTCCCCACAGCATTCCGCAGATTCGGACACAGCGTTCGCCCCTGCCACTGGGAACCAGCTGCCCCCGGATGCACCCCCCGCGGAGAAGGATAGCTTTCACAGACCCCCACACAGCCAAGAACCTCCCTGCCCCCCGCACGTGATGGCACAGGTGCGTGTGCGGAACGCACCTTACCGGGAGCGGATCGTCCGAGGCATGCAGGACAGTAAAAGTCTGGAGGAGATCAGCCAGGTGTGCGGGGGAATGCGGGGTCGGGGGGGACAGCCAGAGGGCCGCAGGGCCACCATCTCCAGTGCGCTGGAGCTGGAGGGAACGGTCAGCCATGATGGAGACCTCACTCATTTCATCACCAGGAACCTGGAACACAAGATCAAGATGAGTTCTAGACCTAGCCTGGATTGTGACTGTGAGTGGGGCTGGGTCTGGGGCTTGGGCTTGGTGAGGGGGGTTGGTTGGGTACATCCCGGGAACTTAAAATTTGAAAATATTAAAAATAAAAAATATGAAACTTTCTTATGAAGTTTTTCTATCCAGGAGGTTGTTTTAGTTCACAGTAGTAGGGAAATGACATGGAATCCACATTCTTTACATAAGCTTCATGTATAGAAATCGGATGACAAAATGTACACATTTTTCACTCTTCTGTTGGGCTCGTCCCTATTAGATTTTCATTTGTTCTTCCTGATGGTCTAAAAGAAATTAGCATGAGTTACAGCCCGGTTACTGTAAACCATGAACTTTTGTTTCCCCTGCCTCTCTTCATTAGCGCACTGCTCTGCACAGAATCAGGGATTGTTTGCTGAAGGCTCCGGGCGGAGTCGTGGGTCGCTGCGGAGGCCAGCCGACATCCCCCCCATCGACCCCAGCGTGCTGGTGGACCTGCAGAAGGAGGCGCAGGGCGTGGCCCAGAGTGTGGAGCTGATGATGCGCAGCCTCAGCGGAACCATCCAGAACGTGAGGGAACCGGCCCACCACCACCAAACACAGATCCTGTCTGCACACACAGCCCTCTACCCGGTCTTCTCTACATGTGGTTACAGCACCTCGTATCAGGCGGTCCTCCGATGTTAAACATTGACTCTAAATCTGTGTGTGCGCAGATGACCGCGCTGAGTGTGGGGTACATCCAGACTTACAGGGACTCTGTGGACAGTGTGGGAGAGGCGGTGGACATGAGCATAAAGGTGAGTGTGTGGGGGGGGTGGGTGGGCAGAGTACAACTCATTGGAGGGATTTCAACTAAACGGAGTATACAAATTCCATTTGAATCCACCTGTCGGTTTGTGTGTCCTTATGGAGAATGTACCCATTGGTGGCCTCTGCTTATGGTATAAACTGCCCTTGATCCTATTTTTTTTGGCTCTAAATTCATTATATACCCGTTTCAATATATACAAAAGTTTAATTTGGAATCAAACAATTGCTATGATGTTAGTATAGCTTCTCTGCTTATTTGAGGTATTTGTCTATATGTTTGTGTATTAATGTCCAAATTATGCACTCATATCTAGTATTTGGTTGACAATCCTTTGCATGCCATAATTGCCTGAAGTCTACAGATGATGCTCCGAAAGTCTCATCGTCTGAAAATTAAAGACATATTCAAGAGATTGAATGATGTGTGTGTGTGTGTGTTTAATGAGGATTTGTATTTATGTTGATGTTTTCTGGGAGCCCTGTAGCGAATAAACATGGTGGTGTGTGTGTACGCGCGCAGGGAATGTACACCCTGATGGCACGCTGTGAGGAATTGGACCGCTCCATGCAACCCATTCACACTCTGGCCAAGCAGATCCGGGACATCAAGCGCACCCTCGACACCCTAGAAACGCTCTGCAAGTAACCTGCCCCCTTACCCCTGCTGCACCTGAGAGCGGCCGTCTTCTTCCCTGGATTCTACCGTCCTTCCCGCTGTCTAGCCTTCTCCACCACCCCCCGTGATCTCTCTGTGGATGGTGACATAGGGAGGCTGCTCTGCCTAGGCTCTGTGCATGGTGTCTGTGCATGTATGTGTCTGGCTGGAGGTCTCTGTGTGTGTGTCTGTCGGTCTGTGTTTTAACAGAGCTGGGTGTGCCGGGTTTGTGTGCGAGAGAGCGTGAGCGCGTATCTGTCTGCCTCTGAATGTTGAGTCAGAGCTCACTGTTGGTGAAGCATGAGCTGGATCAGTGCTAAATGTTTCCCACCGGTTGCTTTTTTAGAGAATGAGGTGTAGAGACACAAGCAGGAGGATGGGACGTGTGTCAGAGCTCCGTTTCCCCACTGAGGTGTGCGACCTGCGTGTGGCATGTTTTGTAGAAGATATTCTGACACATTTGTTGCTACGGTGACGGATACAGGATGTGTGATTTGTCTACGTTTTCCTCTGTAATCCGTATACATGCTTTTGTTCCTTTAAAGAAGCAGATGCTAAATAGCCTGTAAAATCTTAAATGAACCCAGGAAAGGGAGAGGTTTGGCATGGCGGTGCGTGGTGCCTAAGTTCTAACTGCACTCCGTATCCCTGTACAATCAATGTCCCACCTGTAAATACGGCTTTCTTTTCTTAACATTTTATTTATCATGTGTCCTCATTGTATATTTTAAAATAACACAATAAATTTACAATAACTGGGATCATACCATTTGTGCTTTTCCTAGATTCTCATGTATAAGTACCTGTTGAGACAGTTTGTTATGTAGGGGCACAATGGATTAATTTTATATATACACACACACACAGAATAGGAAGTGTGCCTATTTGCTTAGTAAATATAACCCATATCTGAATACAATAGGTGTGTACAGATTCCGTTTTGTGATACATATAGGTGCAGAGGAACCACAAAAGGAGCAGAGGTTGGCCTGTATTCGGCAAGTTCTTTATTTTCTGAAAGTTTAGGGCTTCAGACTGCTCTAAACTGACAGTCAGAGGAGACACATCCACACAAGTTGACTGCCTGTCATTCACCGGAGAATGTATGATGCACAACACAATATGGAATGCATCATGGTATAGTGCTTATCACAATATTGGGCTGCACAAATGATTCAGCACATTCTCTTTGTTTGTGGCATTTAAGTATTCTCCTGATGTTGTCCTGCTTCCATTTCTCCAATGACACATATCTTATGTAAAGTGGAATTCTAAGTAAATATATTAGTGAGTGTATACACATATACTTAACTGCAAATGGTCTGACCTATGTTCTGTTAGGGTGTCCATTCCTTTGTGATTGCAGTGTGAATTCATGTTTACTTCAGCCCTGTAAGGGATTTGTAAAACATTCATATTTTATTGATATGTATATTCAATTTGTTATAAGTTAATTTAACTTAAAATGAGATTTAATATTACGAAAGAAGGACCGTGACAAGACAATCGCATCAGCTTTTTGCTATATATTTTTTATTATAATAAAAAAGGATTACATTTTTATGATATTTTTTATTACACCAATATAAATACATGTATTCTAAACTTCTATATAAGGGCATTTCCCCTGCGGCCCCCTGCCTTATATGAGATGGCAAGCTACGTGATGTCATTTTACGGCTCACACGGGAATCTGCATAAGAATCTTTCTATTCACGTCACAGGAAAATTAACGTCATTTAACAACCCTGAGACCAATTACTTAAATATGAGGTTTATGAGGTTTATTGCAAATGCATTTTCTGCCACACAAAAAATCAAACAGTAAAATGAAGAATAGGTCAAGTAATGCGCTTGGAATCAGCAAATATTTGCTCCCCAATTAGAGTATCTGCTCATCACTGCTCCCTATGAACCCCTCTATCACTCACAGGGAGGATGAGGAAGGACAACTAGACTCCTCCAATCCTAGTCATCTCCAAGAGCCACCTGTGTTTGTTCCACTCTGCAGGTTACACAGCAGCACCTTCCTCTTGACAGTACTGCAAACCTGGAGCTGTCAAGAGACACTGGTTAGAGATGCCCTGCCAATTTACCCATCCCAGCCCATCTCCCAGTCACAGCTGGCAAATGACATGAGCTGAATTCGAACCTGCACAATTTAGCTCATAAGGCCCTCTGCACTCAGGAAAGTGACTTTACCAACTGAGCCACACAGAAGGTTGAAAGTCCTTTTATACCAACACCTGAACAAAGAGAAACAAAATACCTACTCTAAAATCTGATGTGAAAGTGTTGAGATCAGCATTTCACACAGTACATATTGAGGTAAAATACCTCGCCAAGGCCTTTAGAGTCGTGTGGAACAAAGACAACCATATAAATCTATATACATATAGATTGGAGCAGATATACGTGAAGTACACACTATTAATGTACACATGGAACACAAGGAGGACATATTGTACCCAAAGTTACCCACAGTCAATACATTTGGATTATTTACACAAAAAAACCACGTCAACTGAGAGAACAAATCACCAGCTGAAAATACTGTTAGCGCTAAAATGCTAAAATGACAGGTAATGCTTGTTAACTACGTCCCCTCTGAGCTCTATGGGTTCTTATTTTCTGATAAAATTATGAACCATTAAAAAGAGACATGAACTAAGATAATATGGCGTCTTCTTTAAAAAACTGAACTGGTATGACTTCTCTGAGGTCAACAGGTCAGCCAGAGGTTGAGGAGGCCGAGGGTAGGCAATAGCAGGGTGAGAAGGAGTGGGGTGAGGAGCGGGGAACCCTGGTTCAGGGGGACATCTGTGGGGTCTGTTTTCCAGATGGGCTGACTCAGGGTGGGGGGCACTGTCAGGGTGGGGGGCTCTGTTAGGGTGGGGGGCTCTGTTAGGGTGGTTGGCTCGGTCTCCGGCTCCTCATCTTCTTCCAGCGGAGACTCCTCGTCCGCGGCCGCGCCCTCCAGGGCCTCGTACCACTGGCACTGGAAGCTCCGGCGCCAGACCACCACGTCAGCTGGGGCCAGCTCGCCAGCGGCCTGGACGCCCTGGTCCTCCTCGGGCAGCAGCAGGAAGCTGGCCGTCGGCAGGTGCAGGTAGACGGGGTCTTCTGGGTTCCTGCGCACGCAGCGGCCACGCCCCCGACACAGCGCCACTCCACACAGGCGGGCGGCTGACGTCACATTCACCACGTACGGGCCCAGAACCTCCCGTGTGAAGGCTGCCAGCTCCGAGCATCCTCTCTGACACCACATGCGCACACAGACGGAATATGTGGCCATCAGCAACACTGTAACGGTACAATTCTAAGCAAATGTATTTGATGGACTTCATGTATAAACGGAGGGATACCTGAGTCTTGGCTGAGAACCTCTCCCACATCACTACACCGGCAGCCCCCATTGCTGCACTCTCGCCGACAGTGTTGACCAAGTCAGCCTGGAGACAAACACACTCACACTCAGCGCCTGCTGGGCGCAGAGACGCTCCATGACTTTCAGCACACGCACAGACTGTCGTGTTAGTGCTTGTCAGGGTGTCAGGGTTTAACCTGACAAGACTGAGAACATCTCTAGCTTCTGTGTTCTACATAATCCAGTGGGCTTGGCCTGAAAGGATTTCTCTCAGTTTTTCTGTTTGTCCTTCTCTGAAACAAATTTTTTGAAATTGAAATCCATTACTGACAGGGATTATATTTGTATGATTTTAGCAAAGCTTACGTAAGACTATGCATACATCAGACCATTTGAACCCCTTGGTGTGTGACAAGTGTTGTGTTGTACAGTTTTGTGACTGTGTTAGATATATGTGTTGTGTCTCTCTCTCTCTCTCGCTCTCTCTTGCTCTCTTGTTCACATTCTCTAAAATAAAAATAAAAAAACATTTTATTTTCCTCAGACACTCACCCCAGAGAGGAATGTGTTGGTGGAGGCGTAGATGCTCTTAACCAATGGGAAGACAGGAAGGTCATAGGAGGTGCTGGCCAGGGCCGCCACTCGCAATGCTTCGCGGATCTGATTGGAAGCATATAGTCGAGCAACTGGGGTGCCACCTAACGGCTTGTCCAGCCGTAGGACGGGGTAGAGAGCAGAGGAGCGTTTCCAGAGCCACATCAGTTCGTCGTTCAAGGCCATCTCGGCTGCAGGACAGCGACCTGTGTAGTTCGCAAACCGCTGGGCAGGGCCAGAGTTGTGACAGCTCGGGTATGGTGACACGCCCCACAGTGCTTTAGGCCGAAGCCTCTTAACCTCCCTCAGTGTCTCCATCAGGATGGACTGAGCTGCAGCCTCAAAGTCCACCTGGAACAACCGAGAACATCACCAGAGACTTCTTTACCGACATTGGCAGCTTCCTGTTACACTCACACACACACACCCAGTCTAATAATACCATGATACCTTGTGCAGGTTTCTAAAATGTTTAGCTGTGAGAGGCATGTGTTATGTGTACTCCTGTTTGTCAGATATAAAAGTGTATACCTGCACAAATGGGAGTGTGTGAGGCCTGCTGGGGTAGAACATTGTTTTACCTGCGCCCACCTGTTGACCTCCATGGAGTCCCAATCAGGGAAAAACCCTCGCAGCAGGCTACGGGACTCCTCCTTGTAGATCTCCTGTTTGGCGCGATTTCGTCCCCACTGTGGCGCCCACTCATCCCAGTGCAATATGCCCAGGCCTCTGAAGTCAGGAGAGGGGAGTGCTGCAGTAAGGTCCGCCTCCATCTTACGCAGGTGGAGGTCGAGGCTTGTGTGCTGTGGCAGCCCCCCGGACACTGGCTGGTTTTGGGCATTGTAGAATGGATATTGGCCTAGCGATTGCTCGTAGAAAAGGGCCACCCGTCCTTCCCTCTCCATTCCGAAAGCTCCAGGGTCCAGGCGTCCCGTACACTGTGAGTCTGGGAAGCCCCAGAGCACCAGGAACGGCTGTCCTGGAAGGAGGGGGTTGCGAGCAGGCTGCTGGGGCCCACCCATTCCCGGGACGGTAGCAACTTCTACACTCAGCAGAAGCAGGAAGATTCCCCCACAGCTAGCCGTCCTGTTTGCCATTGGGCCAGGCTGGAGCTCACAGCTCCCTCTCTCTGGTCTACACCATCTCTTTGAACCAAAATGTTTCAACATCCCAAAATGTCATTTCCTTATGGAATCACTCCTGGAGATCCATCTGTAAAACAGCTTTCAGTGCTCAGTATATCACTGTAGAATTGATACATGCATTACTGCACTTTACAATCACCCAGTGGTCTATTTTTCCTTTTTATTTAATGTGCTCTTCAGTCTTTCGTTACAAACGTTACTGTGCTTGTTCATGTGTGCCATCATACTCTTCAATTGATTTGTATATTTTTTAAATAGAATAACAAGAGAACACAAATAATGTAACAAAAAAAAGAATAATTCAGCAAATCGACAGTTTCCGAAATCATAACAGAATATTTAAATACAAAGATGCATTAAATTTCTAGGAAAGCTGATGTCATATAACAAATAACAGTGACACTCCAAGACATTGCTTTGGATCTCTCCTCTGTGCTCAAACACATGAGAACAGCTTTACCGCTAAGATGGTTGAGTTGATTTAGCATTCTCATAAACTTGTTACACATTGTTTCTGACTATACATTATTTTCACTATTGTTTGAATTTTACATCAATGAAATGAAAGAACTAACGTCAGTGATGAGAGCGAACAGGACAGAGACTCACAAAAGTAATTAATGTTTGTTCTAACAAGATTAATTAGTGCTGCCCACGCTAAGCATTAAGAACCACTCATCTCCAGGCATGTCTTTCCCAGCACAAACAGACTGGTGGTTGTATTAGTAGTGGTGCTAGGGGAGGTGGAATGGAGGTCCCTGCATCAGACAGACAGCAAAAGCTAAAAGGGGAAATTTTGCCCCTGTAAACACACATGGATGTATATCAGTGCTACGGTTTCCAACATTGTGTATATCAGTAGTCATCCCTATGACAGTGATGTCATACACGCAGCTGTGTATAACTGAACCTGTTAATAAGTTCTATGATTTCCTAAGAGGGATGACAAACAGAAAGTTGTTTCTGTTGTCGCTGTCACTGCAGATCAGAGAGGCTTAGGAGTGGGGAGGTGCAGGGTCTCTGTCAGACTCACCTCTAGGAGATCTGGTGTGGGGTGGCGGTCGGAGTGTCCCGGCTGCTACTGGAGTTGCTCACTGCGTCTTGCAGGGAAACCTGGGCGAGAACGGAAGAGTGGGGATGGTGGTGGTGGTGGCAGACCGAAAGACAGGACGGACTGGAAAAAGAGGAGGGAGCGGAAGGGTAAAACTCCTTCACCTTCACCGGGTTAATCTGAGCGTAATCAGGGTCAGCAGCGACCATAGCGCTCACATGACTAGCATGGGCATAATCCCATAATCCACTGCTGTTTTTCAGATCCCTCTCAGGTACAAAACACACTTGCTACCCTTTTTTCTCTCTCGTTTCCTTCTCTCTCACACTCTATCTCATCCCACCCATCTCTACATTACTCCCTCCATATGTCTTCCAAGGCGCTGAACTGTTTTGACAAAAATGTTCTCATACAAATCATGTATGTTTCTAACACATTTAATGAAAAAACAGTGAGGAAAAAAGAAAAACAGATGAAAATGGTAATCATTTCTGTTTCTCTCCACCAATCAGCAGTTAAGGTGGACCGTTGATTCTGCAGAGCTGGAGTGGTTTTGGAGTATCAGTTTGAGTTGCGTTAGAGTTGTGTTAGAGTATCAGTTTGAGAACTCGTCAGGATCAGCAGTGGGGCACTGCAGACTATTTTGACCCTTTCAGGCAGGTATTGCAAGTCTATTTAAATGCTATGAGTGCTATCTATGTCTCAAAAACCATTTGTTGTTTTTATGGCATTGAAACACCATATTGGTCTTCTATTTTTATTTTGTCCTGATTCAGACATCATGCTACTTTTTGGAGGCCAGAATTCCGTAAAGTACAAATTCTTCTGACATAAATTTGTTCCTGTCCTTAAAGGCAGAGGTTACTGGGTCTTGAGCTGTGTCCTACTATCCAGCTGCTGTTGCTGTCAATTCAAATATTCATCAAATAGTTCCTTTTTAGTCATTCAGTTATTTTCCTCTACAGTTCCCCTTCCCCTGCTCACTGCCTCTGCTGCCTCTGCTGCTGGTATGGTATGTCTAAAATGTAGTCATTGTTCTCTAAAGGTTTTCTGCTACTGGATCCCTGAACCAGGTACATAATCTGAAATGCTACTGTAAATATCTGACCATATAAATCAATTATATTGCAAGCTAAGTGAGTTGCTCCGAGCATTATATACTCATTATAGCATAATAAAGTATCTCTGCTAGGCCTACAACATTCACTAGTTGGATATCTTAGGACTTTCACGGAGAAGCGTTGCTCAGTCTAGTACTGCCATCTATGTCTAATTAAAACTGCGTTATGATCCAGAGGTAAGATACCAGCTCATTTACCAATGGGACTACAACATAAAATGTACAGGATTCAACTACATAGTAAACAGAGGATGTAAACACATAACACATAAGGACAGAGGAAATATGACAATGACCTAAAAATATTAAATGTTCCCTACACACAACATGCCTTAACCAAGCTAATATTACTCACTAGAAATAATAAACATAATTGGCATCTACTGAATCCCCATGAACCAGCATGGACTATTACTCACAAACTGCTGGGCGTGTGCCTGGCTAATTACAATGTGTATAATATAAGGTAACTGAATAATCAATGCTGTCTTGCTGCTCTATGGACGGCTACTCAGGCATCCTCATAGGGCCACATCCTGGGCATCCCTGACTAATGTACTGACTTTTATGTGACTGAATGTGACAGGCGGGAGGGAGGTTGTATGAGATTGTTACATAAAGTATGGACCCAGAATTCAATCCAGGAACCAACCCTATGCATTTGCCAGGTTAAACCTTGGCCCAAACGCTACTGTTTTTGTTCTCTTGTTGGTTATGTTGAAAATTGCAAATTTGTATAATACGTTGTGAAAATGTATGTTTTAAAAATGCAGTTGGTTTAGAAAGAAACAAACAAATTGGCAAGTGTTAAAACTATTCAGTTTCAGATGAGTATTTCTGGTTTGGCAGCAGTACAACATGTTTGGTTTGTGTGTGGCAATCCCTTCAGGCACAGTGTGGAAATGTAATTTATAAAAACAAGACAAAAAGTCGATTGTTTTTAATATTAAAACAGAGAAGACTTTATGCATATTAGGTATCTGAGGCAACACCAAATGGTAAAGCTTCAGTTTGGACGGGGCGACATCCAATGTTATAACTAAGTTTTATTGAGAATTTTTTTTAAAATTCTTGTGGATTACATAAAAAGTTCGTCTGTTTCAATGTAACTTGTTTCAAAAGAGAGCGGTTGTATCTCATAAAGTAATTGCGCCCTCTTGTGGTGCTGCCAGGTTTGACATATCTAGAGAATGTCGGACCAGAATCTTTGTTCTAGACTAGTGCCTTCAGAAATGAAGACCAAGATCGTTTACAATTTAGACTTAATAGTGTCTAATACTTAGATAAATGGCTGTGCAAATAAACCGTTGGTTTTTTGTAGATTTCCTAGTTCCTTTAGAATGGCATGTTACAGGGACGGGATTAAACAATTCCCAAAGTACACCTCCTCACCTTCACTTCCCAAAAAAAAAAACTATTACAGAGACTTACAAGTCTGGAAGTAGCTGACTGGAAACAGATTTTGGTGCAGTAGGCTGTATAAAGCCTTTGTTATTTGTCAGCCTTTATTTTCTGTTGACAATAGATGAGGTAAATAAATAAAAATGTATTAAAAGAGTGCAGAGAGCCGAAATAATCTTTTATGTGAATTTTACATAACTTTAGAAATCAATGCATCTATATAAATAATGTCTTTCTTTCTTTAAAAAACGTTTTGAGTGCATGGTTTTCTTCTAGTGGAGCAAACTACAGGAATCTGTAGTTAGGTTTGATTGAAATATCTGGCTGTTATTACCTTTTTTAAAGAGCCTTAAAAGCTTAATTAAGACTATACCCAAAGGAATGTTTTGTTCCTGCTAGTTTGTCTTTTATTTAACAAAGGCAGTAACCTGGCTTCCCTGTGCCCTTTAAGCTGGGCACACGACGGCGTGCCACAGTTGTCTATTAAGCTCAATTTAACACATTCAAGACACTCAAGGGATAGGTTTTCAAAACAGCTTAACAATGGAAATGGAGCTCTATTGAACAAAATATTGACTGAAATGTTGACTTGCTGTAAAGTAATCACAATACATAATCAACATGCTGGTACAAATACCTTTTTAATGTAAACAGTTTTAACACGCCCACCAATTACGTAAATCTTCCTGAAAGTGCTCCATCTTATCCTTTTTGTGGGAGTTTACATTCATTCTCTTTTTAAAAACTGAAATGGACCTTACAATGTCAGTTGGGCCACCCCTGAATCTACTTCAGATGGAAAGTGTGTAGTAGAATGCACAGTAGTGTAGACCTATAGACTTGAGAGGCTGGGTACGAGAAAGTAATTTCAAAGGGAACCTGTAAAGGAAGGAGGACCAACTGTAGACAACGTTGTTGGTCTCATTAGAGTCGCTGTAGCTGGATGATTCCCAAGGTTCAAAGTGACCCCTCCTCTCCCCTTTGGCCGGCCGAGCGAATCGCCTCGGAGCAGTGGAGCTGATTTGAGTTGGCAGGCTGAACAACCCTTCAGAGGAGCAGGGATTTGGGCCACAGCTGCAGGCAGACTCCCTGAGGCCCAGGAACAAAATACGTCCCGCAACACCACCACCCCATCAAAACCCCCCCTGCCTTTGAAGTAGACCTGCTAATCCCCAGCACTCCTCAGGTGGCTTGTCCCTGGGGAAGGGGGCAGGGCAGGCTAGATGTTTGGCATAGGACAATGGCAGGAGACCGGAAGGGTCCCACAAAGAGGGGCAGTATCTCTGAGAGTGACACAGTCAGTGGGACAAAACCGTCTGGCTGCTGGGGGCAGAAAGCAGAGAGAAGGGCGGAGCCAGACAGACCTGCTTTGATCTCTGTCTTTTTAAAAGAGGATAAATGGAATTAGAGGAACTGG